>JAKCPI010002902.1:0-123912 GCA_023213315.1 Euborellia annulipes
AAAAAAGTGATGTTAAAAAAAAAAAAGATTTTGGAGGGGTCACGACCCCTTGACCCCCCCCTCTGGGACCGCCCTTGCGTAATTATTATATTCTTCATAGGTTTATTTTATTTTAATAAATTTGTATAAAAGAATGAGATCTATGTAACAGGAGAATAGAATAGTAGAGGAGGTGTTGGCGCCAAAAGTGACGTCACGTAAAAAGTAACACTCCTTTCTGTTTTTAATCTCCTGATACATCCCAGACTTATCATCATTGGAATTGTCTGTCTATTTATAATATAAAAAAGTATATTGTCTAATCATGCTGATTTGTGCTACCATCTTGTGGAGATGTTTAGAATAAGTATAATTTTTAAATTCTCCACAAGATGGTAGCACAAATCAGCAAGCTTAGACAAATCTCCCAAGTGAACAGATACAGGTGGATATCATGCTGATTTGTGCTGCTACCTAGTGGAGACATTTAGAATTATGATTTTTAAAGTCCCCACAAGAGTGCAGCACAAATCAGTAGATGATTACTATAATTAATATCATACAATTCCAATGATAATAATTTTTTAAACTACCCGGAGTTTAAAATCTGAGAGGAGTATTATTTATTTTGGCGCCAAGATACTCCTCTACTATTCTATTCTCCTGTTATTAAGGACCATCTTTTAACACAAATTTATTGAATTTTGAATAAAAAAATATAAATAATTATATATAATAGGCCTATATTTAATAATTACTTTGATTGATTATATATTAAAAATACATTTGTTATTGTCGAAATACATTAAAAAAATTATATATTTTCTAAATTGGATTAAAATGATTTATTACTTAGTAGAAAGAGAGAAAAGATAATGAGAGAGAGTCTGATTTCAACCTATGGGTAAAGTAACGTCATCCATTTTCTCAGAAACAATTGAAGAAATAAAATATATTTTTTTATTATATTCATCAAATAAAAAAAAAAAAGATAAATTATTTTAATAATGGAAAAATATTTTAATTAAACTTTTTGATTAATTAAAGAGGTGGTATTTTTTTCTTCGTGAGATGGGTTATAAAGTATATATATTTTTAATTTTTAAATTTATATTTTAAAAGACTTCCCGGTATGTGACAGACAGTTCAACACTCGCGGGTCACCTATCCATGATTAAGCAGTCGTTGGCTTTGCTTAACCAAATGTTCTAAATATTTTTTTTATTTATAAAATTTTCTAGAAAAGTCCCATGACTGAAAAATGGTATGCCTATCTTTTTTTATAATTGAAAATTTAAAATAGTGAGAAATTTCAGGATTGTAAAATAATTAAAACATTTAATCAATCGGGATCGCGAATTCTAAAACTCAATTTACAAAATAGTCAATATTTTATTTATTTCTTTACCAATCTCAATGAAACTTTAGAAAAAAACTCATTTTTTAATTATAAATCTCTGGTAAAAATTTGGTTTTGATCAGTCAATGCGAAATAAGCTTTTTCGATAATACAATACAATCAGGGGCGCCGGAACGAATTTGAATCAGGGGGGGGGGACAAAAAATTTTTTTTTTAGATAATTAAAATTATTTAATATGTTCAAATAGTATAAAAAAAAAAAAAAAAAAAATCTACTATAAAACTTTAAAAATTTAAATTTTAAATAATTTAAAATAAAAATGAATTGTGTCTTTAGATTTTAGGTGATTTTTTTCAAATTTGTATTTAAATTTTTTTATGCTTGGCTGTTTTTTTTTATTTGAAGGCATTATTATTTAGAGGTGAGATTTGTCATTTGTGAATCCATTTTGTTTCATTTATTGGTTTATTCCCTTGTTAGCCAAACACAATGCAGCCCATGTCCCTAGACAAACGGACCACTGGGAGGGGACAATGACGACGAAAGGGCAAAGACAAAATCATTCAAGATACTCAAATTTATTAGTCAAATTAAGTTTAGTCCTTTCAGTGGCGTAACTACAAGGAAGCAACTGGAAGCGACGATTTATTTATTTATTAATATTTATATTTAAAAAAATCATATATTTAATTAACATTTTTTTTTTTTTTTATTTATAGATATCATTATTAGAGAAATTTTTAATCATAGTCCACATTTTTGTATTAAATAATTATTAAAATTATAAATACTGTTCAACGTTTCGACTGCTTATTCTGCAGCCGTTATCAAGCACTGTGCACTTGCGCCGACTTATAATTTTAATAAATATTTAATACAAAAATGTGGTCTATGATTAAAAATCCCTCTAATAATAATATTTCAAACCACAAAAGCTTTAATAAACACATTTATAGCTATCGTTTAGAAATATTAAAATATGAAATAAAATAAATGTTAGTAGAGGCCCCGTAGTTCTAATTTGCTGATGGGCCTTACGCCTCTAGTTACGTCACTGGTTCCTTTGGCTAGGCGCGCGCCTCCGTGCTGGCACGGAGTGCACGCCGGACCCCGTCAGGAACATCCCGGACTGTCGGTAGCAACCTGTTCGAGCCTGATAAATATGGTGCTGTGTTGTTTTTAAGAAGGTGGTGAAAGATGATTGAAGTCGAAGGTGCGAGCCATGTGGAGGGCAAAAATGCAAAAAATCCCACATTGGGGAAGAGAGAGTTAAGCGCCCCATTCACTTTCAAATCATTCTACGTTAGTCACAGCTCGGACTGCTCAATTTTCTATCTGAATTGACCGAAATTAACCGCTTTGAAAGTGAATAGGTCACTTACACAGGAAATAGCAAAAAGGTGTTTGAAAATAATATCTTTTAACGTCAGTTATGTTGATTTATGTTCAATTATAGTTTCTTTGAGAAAGATTACAGATTTAACAATAAGTTTTAGACCTAGGCTTGTTAATATTAAATTATTGACAAAATTATTTATTTATTTATGTTTTTTTTTTTGAATTGATCTTAATTATTTAAAACATTCATTGGGGAAAACGATTTTTTAGAATCTAGAATATTTTAACATTAGCGTAAATTTAACAAATATATATGATTGTTTCTTTTATAAAGTAACATAATTTATAGTTTAACGATATTTTTTTTCTATTGCCACAAATAATCTTTTAACAGATCTTTGATCACCAAAAGCTCTGAACATAAAGGCGAAAGTCATGCTAAAATTAATAACAAGTATCAATCTTTTCAACATCAAAAAGTGATTGTTGTATTTGTTTTTCTTTTTGCTTTTTTTTTTTTTTTTTTTCTTACAAAAAATTTAATTTAGATAAAAATTAACGGGCCTCCAATAGTATGAAATAAAACATTTGGAATTGTCCCACAGACAAAACGTTTTAACAAAGAAAGCATGGACATAAGGCACGTCATGCTAAGAATTTGCACTTTGTTTAGAACCATGGCCACGCACCACTAGAAAGGAATGAACATTTTAGACCCATGTTGCTTTTTCTTTTTTCTTTTTTTATAATCACTATCAGGAACAGGAGGTAAAAGTTTCAAATAAAAATGCACACCTTTTTTTTATTAACAAGGTATTCAGACATTAAAAATTTATTTTGTAAAAATGATGAATGAGTAGCCATTAACAATGGATCCAAATAAATCTTCCTTTTTTTATATTATTTTATTTTTTATTTATATATATATTTTTCAAGATAAGAAGAGAAACATAATACTTGATGTAGAAAAAAATTATCTAGTTTTTTTTTTTATTTTTTTAATTTTTTTTATAACCATTTCGAATTCTGGCATTTTGTTAACATTTATAGAACAAGCGTTATCTAGTTTAATATGGTCTTTTTATATGTATATAAATATCTTTGTCAAATATATATATAAATATATTTGGTGATTTTTTTTCAATTTTTAGAATTTAAAATGAAGACTTTTATGGTTGACGCGATTCTAATCAAGCTGCCCAACACAAAAGGCGATGAAATGAGTAGAGGACTAGCGATAAGTGAGGGTCTCACACACTCGTACGCTCCAAGATTAGTTTTCATTTTTTTGGGTTTTTTTTTTGTTTAAGAGAATTCGAGTAGAACGATTACAATGGTACTATTTAAAAAAACTAGAGGTATTTGAAATTAGCTTGTGATTTGTTTGTATTTTGTTTACTAAGTGATTTTGCTACAGTGCATCCGTTGAGCCTACGCTCACCTACTTTCAGATGCAAACCTCTATCAGTCATTTAAATTTATTTTATTAACAGCCCAAGGAAAGTTCTTAGAAACTAATGCATAATTGCAACATCTAGGATTTCATTAAATGTTTTTTTTTTTTTAGTTTTTGTTTTTTACAGACAGAAAAATGCAATCACACAACAGATTTACAAAGTAAACTAGAGCACACCGAAAGGGCGCGAATTGTTGGCAGCAAATTTCTCATGCGATATAATTTTTTTATTATATTTTTTTTTTTTTTTTATTTTTTTTTTTTGTAAGAATCGCCATCGTTGATTTGATTTTAACAAACCAAACTGCACTTACTAGAATTTTTCTTTAAAGAATACTTAATAAATTTACAATTTCTTTATTTTTATTTATTTTTTTTTTGTTTCATTTTTAGTTTTTATTTAAATATAAGTACGAACATTTAACAAGGTTAATGATTTTTTTTTCATTTGTCCATTTGATGAAAAGTCGCGTGGAGTGGGAGGCCTTAATAAAATGTCAAAATATATGCGTTTAATCGTAATTATTGATGGTGTCTCATAAAATGTACTATACAATTTTTTTTGTTAAACAAGAGGGGTTGAGGAGGCGTAAGGCCAAAAGCCACGCTTTGCAAATACAATCGGTTAATAAAAATACTTTCAACTTTAACATGTCTATCCTATCGGCTAGTATTTAACAAGAAATACACCAAGAAAAAGTCTATAACAAAATTAATCTAATAGTTTCTGATCATTTGAGCACTCGAGACGTAAAAAGGCGAAGTCCCGAAGAGCGCAGAGACCAGTGGATGATTAGCGTCCTTTTTGAACTCCTATTGATCTCATTTCGAATCTATCATTACAGTCTAATTAAAGTAGTGTTAAAGACAGTGACTTTGTATTAGGGGAAGTTCGATAAAAATTACAAATAAAATCACTCTAGCAGATAAGATAACATTATTTAACAATGCTTCCCTTATCCAAAGTCTTCTGTCAAAAATGTCTTCATTTTATATTTTTTTTTACTAAAATATCTTACAATAATTACATGACATGCATAATGAGCTCTCGCTCAAACCACCTTGTTCTAGTTGTGTGTCTGTCACCAGAACTTACCTTAACTGTCTTTTAGCGTTAATAAATAATATAATAGTATATATATATATATATATATATACATATATATATATGTGTGTGTGTGGGTATAAATATATATATACAAATCACTTAGTCAAATAGTGGCAGCGGTCACTGAGATAAGTGAAATGGCAGCGGCGGCGGCGCGAGTGCGACAACAACAACAACAACAACAACGAGAGAGAAGAGCGAGGATAGGAGTGTTTATGTGTTTTGTGTGTAATATATATAATATGTGTGTATGTTTATGTGTGGCTGGAGGGCTGGAAGGACGGTGTTCTCGTGGCCGAGTCACTGCGTCGAAGAGGAAGGCTGCAGCGGCTGTCGCGGCTGTCGCGGGAGTAGGTGCTTCAGGTGGATATGCACCGGTGGGCTGCACTAGACAGCCGTTTCGGTGTGACTATGCGAGGACAATCTTTCGACGTCGATATCAGGTACCGCCAACTCGTCGAGGGTTGCCTGATCAGCATACTCGATGGATGAGGCCTGTGAGAGCCGCTTACTTAACGACGACTGCTTACGCAGCACTTCCGCCAACGAAGTATTCTCGGTGTACCGGGCGTCCAAGCCCTGCCGGAACGCATTCACTACGCGGATCTGCAAGCAACCCGAGCCACCTTGTTGTTAGTTGCCTTCCGGAACGTTTCCCCATCGGTGATCAACACAAAACAGAAGCATGCGCGCCAAGTCAAAAAGTGACTCTCTCACAAAGCCTCATGCTGTTTCAGTAATCGTTTACTTTTTTAACTTATTTTTGATCATTTCAAGATTCAGTGAATTCAATTTTATTTATTTTTTATTTTTATAAACAGCTTGGGCAATATGACCATCCAACTTCGTGAAATTAAAATGAAAAATAAATAAAATAAAATAAAATAAAAATAAATAAATGGTGTGACTTGTGAGAAATATAAAATATTAACACTTTTTTCTTTACAAAATTATCCTGAATAAACATTTGGTTCTCAAACTACATTGTTAAAAAATATTTACAATAGTTATATATATATATATATATATTATTTATATATATATATTTATTAATTAAAAAAATATATATATATATAATATACCTACCATTGTTAAACAATTCTGGACTTTTTTTTTGCAATTCTAGTAAATAAAATAAGATGTCCAAATTATTTTGCAAAAGTTAGTATATTCTATATATATAAATATATAATGTATGTACATACATTCAAAAACATATTTGGCAAAAGATACCCAGAAATCATTATATTAATAGTAATAGTAATAATAAATCCATGCATCTTTGAGCATGCCTTAAGAATATTTGACGGCGTCTTCTTTTTTCTTGCTCTTTTAAATTATAATAATTCTTCATCTTCTTGCTTATTCTTTTTTGCTAAATTGCCTTAAAACACACATCTTGTATTTTGAAAATAGAAAGAGAAATTCATTGCGTAGTTAAAAATCTGTAATCTAAAGTGGATGTAACTAGATTTGCATGAGTGGAAATAGGTGCCGATAGCTGATACTCACACCCCTCGTTCATTTTGTGCTTGTCCTCGAATTTGTCATCAACATCATCATCATCACATGCAGATTCTTTCGAGCTGTTAGTTGAATCATGGAGGCCATAGTACACACAATCGCCGGGAAACAACAAACTTTCCAACTCTGTAAGACTAAATTGGTTAGCAAACAAGAAAAATTTTTATAAAATAAATAAAACTAAAGCAGAGCAGAGTAATTTAAAAAAAAAAGTCAAAAATAAATAAATCAAAAACGGATCATGAGCGTTGATTATTTTAAGATAATTTCCATTTCAACAAATATTTTTTATACTTTTTTTGTGCCGGTTTTTTACTTTCTTTTAACTAACTAAGAGATTAGCAGCTTTGTGTTGGCTAATAAGCAAACAGATTACTCAATCTATTAGATAGCTATACATGAAAAAAAAAACGGTCTAAAAAATATTCGCTAAAAAAACACCAAAGAAATAAATCAGAATTCAATTTAAGTGAAGGTTTTGTAAGTAATGTACGTATATTAAGTGTAAGGTATGTGGCTGGTTCGTAAGGCCTAAAAATTTCAAACCGATTATTCTTACTTATTTCAGTAAATAAATCTACTAGTGATAAAAAAATTTTCTCGTTAAAAAAATGTAAAAAATAAGAGGTTCGACATGCGTTTTAGGAAAATAGCACAATTTTCATGAGTCAATAGATATTAATATATATTTAAAAACTGTATCTAATTTGTTTATCAATATTTTACAATATCTGTGGAAATATAACAATCATCCACAAATAAAATATAGTATTTGTTTAACAATATAAGAAAATCTAATAGTATTATAACAATTTTTTTTTATCATGTCTAATCATATATAAAAAAATTTTATATATAATGTGAAAAACAATATTGTAAAGAATACGCAGAGAAAATGTTTCTCAGATTTCGTTAACAATGATATAATTATTTTCTAATCGTAATCTCCAAGCAGCCAGTTTCAAGTACAATTCGACATTACATTAATCTCAATTTCATTTATCTAAGGTACAAGGCCTATGCGGGTTAAAATCCCTTTGCCTGGGTTAGTAGCAATTATACTAAAATTTTGCCCCCTTCTTTTCAAGTGATAAATGGCACTATATTCAAAATGCTCAAATAATTAGGCTACGGCCCTAATCTAGTAGCTACTTGTTTTTAGCTACGTGCTGAGAAAGAGTTCCATTTTGATTTGCTCCGATAATTTCAAATTTTTGAGCATTTTGATGCCACCAATTATGTTATTTAAGTTGAATATTATATATATTTGTCAGAGCTCAAAAAATATTTTATTAAAATTGGAAAATTTTATTTTTATTTTTTTGTTATTATTTCATGTTACATTTAAAAAAAAAATAAGATAGATCAAAAAGGTTTGAATACTATCTCAATTGTAGTGGAGCGAAAAAACATTTTTTTTTAATGGAAGGCTCAAACTAGAAAATAAATTTCCAAAGCAAAATGTGCAATACTAATGAAAATAGAGACTAGAGAAAGTTTATTTTTTACATTTACTAATTAAAAGGAATTACATTTAATTGATCTCTCTTAGGGATACATTTTGAGATTAAATCTCATTTATCAAAAGCTATCAGAAAAAGAAGGCTGTCCTTCGATTTCGGTCCCTTTTAGTCGGAAGCGACTTGCTACAAGCAGAGATTACTGTAGATAAAATTCTACCCTTTCTTCCCCCCCCCCTCGTCTATAAGGGTAACTTTGAATTTAAAAAGAGAGAATCGTTGATCCACGGCCCAGCTACCTTTTAATTCTCCCCATCTTCATATTTACAATTAACTAGAGAAATCTAAAAATCAATCAGAAGTTCCAACTTTTTGGTTTGCAAAGGAAACGAATTGCACGTTTTGCACGGGCCATGAATCAACCAAATTAAAATCTTCGATTTTCATTAGTTAGAAAAAGAAGTTTACTTTTATTCAATTCAGAGTTGTTTATTTTAAAGCCATTCTCTTATGTTATTACAGCAAATCGAATTTGAGCGCTTTCATTTCATAAAAAAAATAAAGATTTTTTTGTATCAACTGAGATATTTGTTCCATTTTTGATTGATCCAAACAGCAATTTGCTTTATTAACTCTATATTGTTGATAGAAATACACAGCTTTTCAATGGGATGAGATTTTTGTTTCAATTCTAAATTTAAAGTGCCGCTGTTTTTTTTTTTTAACTTTTTTGTCTAGCAAAGGAAATAACAAAAAGCACCTCAAGAAATGAAAAATATCACGGCGGATACCCTTTGCCTTTGAGATGAAATATTATTTATTAGCTGAGAACCAAAGTTTATGTATATATTTATATATCAACATGTTAATATATTATTCAAATTTCAATTAAAAAAGTGAGTTTCACTACTATTATACTGTTAGTTATTCATTTTTTTGAATAAAAGAGATTCGAGTGTGAAAATAAATTAGTCATTTTAACAATTTTAAAATACATATCAACATATGTATTGGTCTAGGCCAAGAGTTAAGAATTCGATTATATATATATATATGATATAAATCTAATATAATACAATCTCAAACATTCCAACAGACATACAAATCACAAAAAATAATTAAAATGAATTTTAAATAAAAAAATAAAAAAAATATTTAAAAAAAAATATGAATTTATGTAATATGAGAAAAATGTGGTAAAATACATTTATGTTTTCTTTTGTTTCGAGACAATTCAATTAAAAAAAAAAAAGATCTAAATAGATAATGAAAAAAAAATCTAAAAAAATGACTAGACGTACATTCTATGTATCTAGCAATAGCGCAGCCCAGTTGGATGGCCAGGAAGCTTTTTTTGTTTATTTTTTTTAATTTTAGGCAATTTAAGCTCGAAAGCTGGCAGTGTCTGGCACTCAAACGAAACCATTCAATTGGAATTAGGATTGAAAAATAGTAAAGAAAAATTTATATTTTTTATATATGTAAAATTATATATATATATTCAAACGTGTTTTTAATTATCCACCACCAACTTTAAGAAATAATTTTCCCAGATTCTGGCTAAATAAAAAATATAAATATATGAATATATATTTTAATTTATTCTAAGGTACACAATAAAAATAGGTTTTTGGTATTTGTTCAGGTTTTAATTATAATTATAAATATTACAACATTTTGGACACTAATTCCGAAACGTTGTAATTATAAATAAAACAAGTAAACACCAAAACCTATTGACATTTTTATTCTATAAGCTAGAATAAATTAAAATTAAATTATCAATTATGAATACTCGTTAAAGTGTTAACTACATTATATATAATAAAAAAAAGAGGAAAAATTATTAATTAAAAAATCACCTGAATCTTGATTTATACCAAGTTAATTTTAAGAAAATGTAATACACTTAAATTACATTAACGTGCAAAAAACATTAGATTTTGCGCAAATTTAAATAAAAAAAAGGAGAAATAAAAATTAAATGAAAAAAATAAAAATAAAAATAAAATAAAATTTAACGGCAAATTAAATAAAAAATTTCTTTTCAAAGCAACAATAAAAAAGTACATGGGCACATGTTCCATTGCGTGAAAATATGTGCAGCATGCTTGGAACACCTCGCATGCCACACAATAAAACACACGCACTCGCTTATATATATATATATATATATATTAATATGTATATATCAAAGAAGTACATCTTTATATATATATATATGTATATATATATATTGAATATTTAACAGATACGCACAGATGTACAAGCACCAATTCACAAAAACAAAATCGCCCTTCTACACTTCAACAAACGAGCGGCAAAACAAATATTAGTTTTTAATATATATTTTTGTTTTCTTAATGAAGTGAATTACTAATAGCAAAAAAAAATTACTAATCAACTAATGAATCTAAATGACTAATTTATTAGCCGCCGCCAATTCGTATCTTTGTAGTAGTGCTTGCATTTATTTACAGTCTATCCGATCTAAGGCAAGTTACATCATGATTTATTAGAATATATTTACATGATATAATATATTTACGATGGGAGTAGTATATTAATAATAATAATATTCATTAGCATAATTCACTTTTTTTCTAAGATAGTACACTTCGTTTTACAATTTTGTGGTTAATTAAAAATATTTTTTTTTTTTTTGTTAATGAAAAAATTAAACATTAAAATCAAATAATTTCGTTTTTATTTGTTTTTGAAATTGGTTTATTTAATGACAATTACAAATCGTTCAAGGTTTATTTCTAAAACCATGCATATTAGTTTTTTTTTTTGTTTTGGATTAATAAAGAATACATAATTATTAATTATTATCTTATTGTTTTAACCTAAAGAACTTGAACCGGAGAAAAATCATTAATTTTAAAATTTTTTAGGCACTCGATATTTTATTTTATTTTTTTTAAATTTTCCTCTTTGCTGTTACGGCATGCACCTTTGGGGATTTTCTGGGTCGTCCTTATTTTTTTTTTATTTTGTATTTGTGGATGTTGGGGTTCACGTGGTAAGGATAGAATGGAAGGAAGAGGAGACAAGCCCACAAAGACGTAAGAGTCACGGAGCATGTCTTTAAGAGAAAGATAGAGAAAGAGAGAATACAACTTTTGAAAGAATAGAGCGAGGAAAAATGGATGCAAACTAAAGCAATTACTCTTATGTGCAATTTTGTAAAAAAATAATTTTGAAAGAGAATTTTAAAAATAAGACATAATTAAATAAAAAAAAAACAAAAATTAATAGAGAATTTTGTTTTAACGATAGAGAGTAGGTAATATTGCTACTCGCTAACTAAAGCATGCCTCATTACACACAAGCAATCAACATTTATATAAAAATATATAAAGTCATTCCATTTGCAACATGGATTAAAAATAATTAACAAATTTGTATGCAAAAATACATATGGAATAAAAATAGTTTGACGACATGAAAAGCAATGAACCTTGTTCTCATTACAAAGGGCCTTTAGAGCATGCTAGGGTTCCAAATTGAATGGCCCAATTGTAACGAATAATTACGCTTACAAGGTTCAACAAAATGTAAACAAAAAAAAAATAAAAAAAAATAAAAACGAGCGGACAAAGAAGAATTAGGAAAGCGGCTTACAGCTTGGTCAGTGGAGCTCTTGCTGTAGGGAACCGGAATCAAACGTTCTTGCAACTCACCACCTATCACCTTCAAGAGTAAAGGGTAACATCGGTCAGAAAACAGCAGTAGTGTTTCAAACCCAAAGGAAAGGAAATTTCTATGGAGCTAACAGTAACAAGGTGCCAATAGTTGTCTACAACAAACTCTTGAGGTGGGACGGAAAGAGTGCTAGTATCCTTCAATAAGAGAGATTTTTGTCAACCCATGCCAAGCAGTGAAAGAAAAAATAATAATGAAATTAAAATTTCAAAAAATTTAAAAATAAAACAATCAGGTGGTGAGCGACCGCGACTAAAGCTCAACCCCTAGAATTCAACAACACAATTTAGTTGCTGGAATTGAAACAGAGGCATTAAAACAAAGATGACGAAACAAGTGATCATTGTTATCAACAAACACTTTCGTAGCTACATATATGTGAAACTTAACCAAAAGTAACCAATCATGTATATACAGATAGTTTGGTTTGTGTAAAAGTGGGAAGAAGTTGTATTGTACGTCCAATGGATTATATATATATTATATATATATATGTATATATATATATATAATATATACAGGCTACACACAATATTTCTGGGAGCTATTTAGATGCTTGAAAGAGGGTAAAAAATGGCAAGCTCTCACAAACATTCATTCATTTCACAATACAACACTCATCTATAGAATGAAGTGGAAGAAGGGCTTGGGGGAGAGTGGAAGGCAAGGGCCGGAAGGGCAGAGCGGCAGGAGGCGCGACCCGGATGAACAATTCTTCTTGGCGGCCCTTCGGCCCTTCCACCAGACCCTAATCCTGAGGCGAGGCGGTCTTTTTTGAGCGAGCTACGCATGCAGTGCTGTGCAAGGAAACGGGGTCTCACCATAAACCTAACGAAATTAAAGGGGGGAGGGGAGGGTAACTAAATTGGAACAGCGGCGCTTTTTGGCTGAAACTGTTTAAGTTTTTGTTTTTAAAAGTTATTTTTTTTTTATATATATATTTTTCCTTTTTTTCGTTTATTTTTTTGTATTTTTTTGCTTTTTTTTGAGTTAATATATAACAAAAGTTTTTTTAATGTTTAAATGCTTGTCTCATGTACTAGCTTAGGCAAATCACTGTTTTCGGAAGACGGAGCAGCCGTCGTTGTTTGTGGTGAGAGATTCTGGAGGTGAGCGGGACTCAAAGGCTGATAGGGAGAGAGTCTGTGGGGATGGAGGGCTTTGTCGTTGTCCGCAGAAGGCACCAGTCGTGGGTCCTCCGCAGGGAAAATATTCTTCACAGCAAGCGTACTATTTTGGCTTTTATCACGATCGTTGATAGGCGATGGCGCTTTCACGGGATCTTCATCTATGTAACTGATGTCTGAGGAGAGGGGTCTGGTCCCTGCGTGGCTTCGAGAGCTGCGCAAACTGTGTAAGCTGTGTAAACTATGGACAGAGCGACGCTCCTCCAAATCTTCCAAGGTCGACTTGAACGCTCTGATAACTCGCAGCTGCAAACACAGGCAAGGAGAGCATGAGGGGAGAAGGGCTCTACGCACACAAGATTTTGCCTTTTGCATGAGCGAATCCGCTGTGTCAGAAACACAGCGGCCTCGGCCACACCCGCAATGTTCATTGATGGCAAAAAATAAATAAAAAATTAAAATTAAAAAAAAATAAAAAGAGTTAAAAAATAAAAATATATAAATAAAAGAAAAAAAAGAAAAAAAATATATATATATATACAAACAAGGAAAATAGAAAACTGAAGAAAAAATAAAAATAAAAATGAAAATAATAATGATGGTGATAGTAATGTATGATATGATGATGATGATGATGAAGAAATGGTTTTGATGAAAAAGATGATCATCATCAATGAACATCCAGGCGCGCTTCGAAGTGAGGTGAGATGAGCAGGACCATGCGAAATGTTTAAACGATGAGGAAACAAAGAGAGTAGTGCAGTGAAGTAGGTTTTCGGGTACAATCTAACCATCCATGCGACACATCCCAAGCAACACAAAAAAGGAATTTTGGATTGCTTACTACGGCCATGAGACAAACCCCACCCTTCCCCCTGGTGGCTCGCCAGAGAAGCGATTTCAAGAATTGTTAAAGCACATTTTCTTTTCTATTGTGCACATTGTTTTATAAATGAATATAGATCACATTGAATGAATACAAATTTAATTAAGGAAATGAAAAAACCAATGAAAGCAAAGTAAATTGGACGTCATATACATACACGACTAAAGTCACTCACTCATAAATCATAAAAAAAAAAAAAAACTAAATACAAGTTAAATTAATAACTAAAAGCTTTATTTTTATTTTTAATTAAATGAATCTGAAAATGGGATTTTATTAAATCTAAGAAGGTCGGTCATTAAAAGCGCACTTGTTAATACTAGGATATTTGGTTTATGTTAAGAATCTAAACAATAAAATTAAGGTGTATTGACAATTAAGAGAAGAAAAGGTGACTAAAAGAGAAGGTCCACGAACCACTTGGAACCAGCTATCAAGTGTGTATACATGTGCGTTCCAGGATAATCAAGGGTTTTGCTTTGTGCCATGTTAAAAAGAAAAATGGTACGAAAACAGAGAAAGAGAGAGGAAGTAAAGAAGAAGCTGCAAGTTGATCGTCTCGTTTTTAAGAGCGAGCTGATCATACTTAGAGAGTCTTCCCAAACAATCACTTCTTTGATGTGTTTAATGCTTCCGTCTCATTTAGAGCTAGTATAAGTAATTAAAAACTAAGTACACTTTTTATATATTTCATATATATGCATAAATTTTTGAATACGCATATATATGTTATATAAATATATAAAAATAAAATAATAACAAGCAACAATTCCCAACCTAATCAAGAGCCGAGCTCCGAGCTCGACACTCTCTTCCAAGATTTAGGTGTCCATAAAGTGGTCAACAGTGGCAACTGGCAACGGACAAATAAATGTGCATTCGGTCAAAAAAAAGCTGGGGAATACTCAAAGCATAATACAAATTTACTTAACAAAGGTAAAATCATCATCACACAGGATGGAGTCGTGAGTGAGATATATATATATATTATATATATATGTAATCGGATCGGAATCTAATCTAACGGCAAGTTAATGGTAGTAGCAACGGAAGAAGCTAAACCTTCAAGAAATACTGGGTCTAGTAATCTAGTCTCTACTAATCCATACACAGCAATAACACGACTGGCAAACTACGGTTTTTATGTTTGTATTGTATTTTATTTATTTAATTTTTTTTTATTTTTTTATTTGTAAATCTTTGGCTTTCCACCAGCTCAGCAGCAGCTATCGCAAGCAATCGCAAGCAGTCATCTACAAGCTACCTCACTTGTTCACTTGTCTGTTACTGCGTCTGCCTGCATCTGTAACGTCCCCTTCCCTAGACCATAGTTTCTCTTCCCGTTGTGATGGGCCCCCAAACCCGTGTGGGTTCGCTTCGCTTGCAACACGGATTGCTCAGAACTAGTACGGCCACTCCATCCCCGGGCTCGGGAGATTCAAAGGCTGCTTCGGCCACCTGCTCGGCATAGCACACACAAACACTCCGATTAACGTGTTCCCTCTTAAAAATATCCAATGTTTGCCCACGAATTTTTTTAGGCAGAATTATGGACGAGATCCCCTATAGCGTGGCCGTTGTGTTCGATTAAGGTTCAGACAATCAAGACGATGCTCTGTGCGAGGTAGGATCCATTCCACAAATCAGACCAACATAAAAATAATAGCAGGTAAGAAAATTCCTACCCAGAATATTATTAGAGGGAACACATAATGGAGTGGGAGAGAGTGTCGGCAATTAATTAAGTGGTGCTAGCAGGTTAGTCTACTTAGTAGGTTTGAAACGGAAGTGAGGAAACAAAATTACATCACTACTCAATTTATTAAATTTCTTCGAAGCAGGATAAAATTTTATTTTTTTTTTCTTTAATTTATATT
Source organism: Euborellia annulipes (assembly GCA_023213315.1). Lineage (NCBI taxonomy): Eukaryota > Metazoa > Arthropoda > Insecta > Dermaptera > Anisolabididae > Euborellia > Euborellia annulipes. Next base: position 15,825 of record JAKCPI010002902.1, read on the forward strand.
ATTATTATTATTATTATTTTTAGATTTGTTTTTAAGGATAGTATTCGAGTGGAATTAGTCAGTATGGTTAGTCTGTTTTTGGTCATATGTTTTTTAAATTATTTTTTAAAGCTTCTAGCTTAAGAAAAAAAAAATCAACAAATGGTCAGCCCGTACAAGCGATTTTAAATTACACTAGCCTTAACCTAGCGCATATTCTTCAATGATCCTCTTTAATAAAATAAATAATATAAAAAAACAACAACCTTTAACAGACACAAACAATAAATCAGACAATCAACCAAGCAACCCTCATGCTTGTTACCGAAAATACTTGATACATTTCTTGAATGGATGTGAAAATTTACCACTTTATGGAACACCTATTCTTGTAATGACAAATTACCTAATAAATCTACCTGCAAAAAAAATTTCTTGACGATGAAATTAAAAACGAGTTAAAAATAATATGAATTATTAATGGAAATAAAGAAAGGCTTGAGCAAAGATAAGCTGCCAATTCACCCTCTTTGATCTGAAAAATATGTATCTGAATCGTGTTGCAAGCTGTCCTTAGGGGCATCAAGAGGCGTTTCGCTAAAGACATTATCTAAAAAACGCCGCGTTTCTATAGAAAATGTATAAATGAATGATATTCTGAAACCCCAGTCGAATAAAATTTAGATTAGACACGTTACAGCTGCTGCAAATCAGGCAAGGTGGTCATGTGACATCAATACAGTCCAAATCAAACACATTTTAGTGAAATATAAAAGAAAAGAACAACTAGAGAACTGCTAGAGGCCCGTGTCCATGTCAACAAGCGACTGATGAAGACTAGCGTGACACGTGACTTGTGAGGAAATGACACGAGACACGGGACCCACGCGACACCGACCGGAAGGAGACATCCACGGAATTAATAATATCATCGTAGAACAATCAATGCGTATGCACAAATATCCTAGTCGGAGTAGAGCGGGCTTTGGGCAACTGCCATAAAATCTGAAACGAGACGGAAATGTGCCTAATCACCTAAAAACTTAAGCAGGCCAAATCTGTTGATTCTAAAGGTCTCTTAAAAGAAAGTACACATTAAAAGAAATCTTGTTAAATTATTAAGGATAATGATAGATTAATGATTATATTATTAAGATAATTTTTATTAAAAATAAAAACTAGGACCTTCTGGTGTTCATTGATATCAAAATTGAAAGGTCTCTTTATGTTTGATAGCGTGCGAAAAGATGCAACTGCCTTAGTGATGATCCAAATGGCGGATGATATGAATGAAGTGAAGGCATGAAAGAGCGAAGCGAAGAAACATTCATCTCATCTGGTTATCATACGAGGCATACCAGTCACCAGTCACCAGTCACCAGTCACCAGCCAGTCACCCAGCGATCAACAATCAATCAACCATAGCATTTCAAGAGACATTTCAACTAGTCTTTTTTATACATATACATTTCACTTATATATATATTTATATTATTTTTATTGATTTTTAATATACTAATAGAACACCAGATTCCAACTAAATAATACATATCTTTAGAGCTGAAAATATCTGTAATAAATAAATTTAAAAAAACCTTGCCTGATTTTGATCCACAGTGTTAGAATGAATAAGCAAAAAAACCATTGCCTGAATTTATAGATTAGAGACCTAGTTGAGACAATAGAAAGAAAGATAGGGAGGCAGAAAATAAGAGCGAAAGACAATTACATAAACAAATGAAAAAAGAAGTCAGAGTCTGATTTAGAATTAAAATAAAATATAGAGAGAGAGATATTTATAAAAAGAGATATGAATTGTTTTTGCGGGCTTACCTGAGTTTGAAGGCGCGTCAAGCCACGGATCCAAAGGATCTGGCCGGCGCGGGGCTTTTTGCCTTCTTGCGAGTCAGGATCGAATTTTTCCTCGCCCAGATTGATGGCTTCATTGATGTATTCCTCTGGATGGCCTCGACCCCACCTGCAGGGAGACACCGCGGATTCTTCAGGCCCGGCAGACTGCAAGCCCTAGCTCTACCCCTTCTCGGGATTTTTTTTTTTTTCTTTTTTTTTTTTTTAGAAAAATAGCGTGCAAGGGCATGCAGACCCCGACAACAACCACACATAATAATACAACTATATTCAAAACATGTAACATCTCCCAACAAATAGTAAAGAAAAAAAATTTGGAAATTATTTTTCGAAAGGTAAATTTCAATGAAATTTTAGGGAAAATGAAAAAAATCTGAGTTATCCCACCGATAAAAAAAGATAGTAATTTAAGAAAGTATAGAAATAATTAAAAAAAAAAAAAGATAAAATATCAACAATTAATATCTAATATACTCACGAAAGGATCTTGGGAAGCTTGCGTGTTGGAATTGTTGTTACCAATTGACCCCATAAGAGAGTGCCGATGCCAAAAAAGAGGCACCAGAGCCATTGCTCAAGAGTAAGGCTGGCCGTCGTGAATGCCCTTCGCCCAAATTGAATGATCAACACCTGCAGAAAAACATGTTTTTCATTGACCATCACTCGATTTCACCTAATTTTGATTAAATATAATATTTTTTCTAAGAAATACATGAACCTGTCAGTTTACATAATAAACTACAATAGATACATATGAAAACATTTGGGAATGCTAGTGTAGCTATACCACAACGAACTCATAATTATATTATTAATTTAATTTAATTTGGCCTTTTCTTGAATAAAGAGCAGAGTCGTAGCAAAATTTACACTTAAGAAATTATATTTAATTTTTCCCTCTGAAATCTAATTCTAAATTTAGTTGTTAAAATAATTCAATATCTAATTAAGAAGTGGTGGCTGTGATGATAACTTTGAGAGGAAGGGCAGAGGCAGCCAAAAAATGCTCTAAATGCTACAACAATTATCCGTTGGCTTTTCGGGGCATTTATTAGGGCTCCATCATCAGTCCTTTCTATAATAAAAAACATAGATATCAATATAAAAATATATATGTACAGTGAGCGCCACAATTAATTCCCCACCTGATAGCTTTAGCCTTAAGTATATGGTATAGTATATGGTAAATGGTGAAATAATTTTACTATTCAATTTTATAAATTATTAAATGTTAATAACTTAAGAATTTAAATATAGATATAGTAATATTATACCATTTACTTAAGGCTCTAGCTACAGGTGGGGACTTAATTGTGGCGCTCACTGTACATATCAATTTATGTATGTATAATATAGAAAGGACTGATGACGAAGCACTAATAAATGCACCGAAATGTCTCCGGAAAATTGTTGTAGGATTCAGTGTATTTTCTTTTTGGCTGCCTCTGCCCTTCCTCTCAAAGTTATTCAATATCTATTGCCCTATATTTTCTGAAAATTTTAATTTAAAAAAGTATTTGATTTTTCAGGAAGGTGAAGAAAAAAGACTTAATTGGGCCCACCTTCCTGTGAATTAGACGGCCCTCGGCCCTCCTCCATACGATTATATTTGATTTTTGAATATTATAATAAATATATCTTGTTAATTGAAAAAATTGGACAAAAATTTCAAGTCAAATATCTCAAAAACTATTCGACAGATCGAAAAACTAAAGTCAGTTTTGCTTAACTACATTTTTATGCTCTAAAAGAATATGAATTCAAAATTAAAAAAAAAACGAACAAATAGAGTTATCATTATTAGGGGAATTTTTAATTATACCACATTTTTGTATTAAATATAGAAATAGAATTATAGATTGCATTAAAAAACGGAATTCGTTGAAAAGGTTCACTCTACACATGCATCAGATTAGTTGTTTGAGAAAACCTAATGATAAAGAAAGCAATTGCTTCTAGTCTAATGGATTATTCAAAAAAGGTCTATCTGGCTCTCTTTATTTTCTCTTACCCTATATATGAAATACCAGGTATATAGAGAGAGAAAGTATTGTTTTTTGGTAAATGTATATATTACAATATAATTATATTCATCATTTTCAAAAAACAAATTCTATTTACTTGGGCTACTCCGGTAAATATCCAGATTCCATAAAAAATAGGATTTGTGAAGATGCCCTGGAACACATTCCTTTGCCCGTGGATTTTCCTGGCGTTGATTTCGTTGAAGAGTGTCATCATAACAAACGTGTTAAAAATGATAGTGAAGTGTTGACTTGGTTTGGCCCCGATTTCTGCGCCGCGACCCGACGGAATGTCTAACATTTTATCTCCTATGGGCAAGAAATATAAATTTTAAATTAAATTAGGATATTATCATATATTATTATAAAACAGAGGACAAAAAATTCAAACATTTATGGATTTTAATTTTTTTTATTTCTACTTTTTGTGAATTAGATAAAACTTGGGGCATTTTCGAATCCTGTGCCAAAATTGAACAAGCTTGGGCAGTTAATTTGTTTTAAATGAACCCTATCTAGAGCAATAATTGAAAATATATTTTATAGAAATTTTACATAAATCATGGTGTGATTGTAATTTAAACTTAGAGATAATTTATTAAATTGGGATAATTATTATTATCTATTTAAAGGAGAATTTTTCAAAACCTGAAAAAAATATATATATTTATATGCATATTTTTGTTAAATTGTTCCTTCGTTATTTAAACAAATTTTTTTCTTAGATTTTACTGATTACCCCTTCAAGTACGATTCGTGAACTCTAGTTATGTTACGGTAGGCGAATCCCTCTTTTCGTCTATTCTTATTGGTAACTTGAGACAAAATTTTCATCAGACCAAAGATGGTCCCCCTCGTGGCTCTCTAGCGGGAAGTTCGCGACCCTCCACTTTTATCTAGAACATAGTTTCCAACGGGGGAGCCACCAATAATTGAATATTCTTTCATATAATATTACTGACTAGGAGCCGTAATTTTTTTCTTCCAAAGGGGGCGGTGGTCCAGAATAGTTTGGGAATCTCTGATATGGATGAATCACAAAACGTATTCAAAATTGTAATATTTCTTTTTGTTTTGTTTATTCCTATTTTTTCTTCTCACAAAGAAGTAAGTATACAGGTATAGATTAAAAACTTTGCTTTTCTTTATTTAAATATGCATATTGATACAATCCTATGAGTGACAAAATTACTACTCAAGGTCTTTGATTTTTTATATAATTCTTTTGAATTAAAATGCTAATACATACCAACAAATAGAAGAGTAAAAATGACGACTAGTTGATAAATAGCCTGGCCCAAAATGTTTTTCATCATTGTTCTGGAGATGAGAGGTTTTGTCCGGCCGTACGGTTTTCGTAGTAGAAGATCCGACGTTGGCAATTCGGTAGCCAGAGCCAAAGAGGCCAACGTATCCATGATTAAGTTAACCCACAGCATTTGAACAGCCTGTCAAGGGAGCAAAAAGGACAACTTAGATTGGAAATTTAAAATGAATCAGTCTTGGAGGTGCTAACATCAATTAATATCGTGACATTCTTATGAAAAATATTTGGGAATGGAATCATTTTATCTTCTCTCTTACCCCTTTGCATTAACCGGAACATGTATGGTAAAAAATCTGGTGTGCTGTGCGACCAATCACACCAGATTTTTTGTTTCGAATGCTTCCATATCAGAAAAGTGTACTTCAAACAATTTTCACGAAAAATTTCACTGATATACTTTTTGAAGAGTATCAAAAAAAATAGTTGATTTATGGATTTTAATCAAAAAGAATGTAAAGTGGATGAATAAAATGGACCTTCTCTTAATTAAAAGAAATAGACACTTAAGATGTGATTAATTGATGATGTTTTAAAAGCTAAGAGGAATGCGTTTATTTGGAAATGGATTAACTGCCGAATAGAAAAGCGATAGTGACAAATGCACTTATATTTTATAATTTATTTGCGTTTAAATGCTTTTGACAATAAAATATGAGACGTTTGGCGTGTATTAAATTACGAACAATGAATGATTGACTTTAAAAAAAGGAAATGAGATTAAATATGTATAAAAGAATACCTTGAGAGGGCTGTCTTGGATTGCACACGCGCCAATAAAAGCTACAATAACAGCCACTACATTCACAGTTAGCTGAAATTGTAAAAACTTGGCTATACTGTCGTAGACGTTTCGACCCCACATTACCGCTTTTACAATGCTGCTGAAATTGTCATCAGTTAAGATGATATCTGAAGCTTCTTTAGCTACATCCGTTCCAGCAATGCCCTGTAAAATAAAAATAACGAAATATTATATTATAAAAAGAAATTTACTTAGAATAACAATGACTAAAACAGAAAAAATTAAGAAACGTGAAAAAGCGCTTCAATTTATAATCAAAATGTAAAATTTTTAATTTGATCATTAATTAATTAACATCAAAGCTAAACGGCAGAAACTTTTATGAACACTAAGTATGGCACTGCTGGTTGATAGATGAAGAACTAGAGAAATAAAAAGCTGATTTATTTTATAAAATGTATGTAAAGCGCTAGAGTAGAGGTTCCCAACGGGGAAGATTTGTTAGGCTGGTGATGTCACGCGAGATGATGGATCACCTATATTTGATGAGATCTAAAGAGGTGGGCAAAAAAGCGCAAGACAAATTTCAAGGACGTTCAGAGCCAACATCGTCCCCTGGGCGATACTCGATATCTTTAAAAGAATTCATATTATAGACAGAAACATTTCCAAATTTTTATAATTTTTTTAAATATTGAACACAATACTCAAGGATTCAAAAAAATTTAAAAAAATAAGAAAAATCGAAATTTTTCCATTTTATCAATATTTATTCCAAGAAAATACATAATTCTAACAGGGATATTTCTGTAGCATCTCGATGTCATCGCCACTAAAGGATTTAAGATTTGTTAGGCTGGTGAAGTCAAAATAAAAGTATTTACATTAGAATTATTTGAAGTTGGGCGCATTGAATATAAGCTGCTAGCATTGTTTAGTATTTTATACAAATAATTTATGTATAACAAATACACACCAAGTGACCACTCCACAATTGGACTGAATGCTCTGTCATTTGAGTTGAAACGCGATAAAAAAAAATTATTATTTTTTCTAACTATATAAAGCTTTTGAGCTAAAAGCTCAATTGTGGACTGAAGATGGCCTTATTTAATTGAATGCGAAACTGTTTCCTGTTTCATTTGATGTTTAAATACAACAGCCACTTTATTTTTTCAAAGTATTTAGAAAAATTTCAAATTTTCTTTTTTTTTCTGAATAGGCTAGTTAGTGTATTTAATTTTTTAATTTTTCAAAACTATCAACTATCTCATAGAGACAGAATATCACTCATTTGAATTCTAGAGCAAAGGATATGAGGGAGGGAAAAAAACTTTGTTTAGTGGAGTTCAAATCAGCACCTCTCCCGTAAAGGCCTCAACATCAGATGAGCATTTGATATTTTTCTTTTACAATACCCCCCCCCCCCATTGGGTTGCCCCCCAATTTGCCTTGATGAAACCTTTTTTTTGTATATGAATATAACCTTTCATTTTAATAATATTTAGCATGTGATTTTTTTAACTTTTAACTTAGCTTTAGATCATAAACCTACTCTGAAACATGAAAATTGAATGAGTATAAAATAAACTTAAATAATTGATTTTACCATAGCGAATCCGACATCGGCTTTTTTCAACGCTGGGCCGTCGTTTGTTCCATCGCCAGTCACAGCCACCACTTCTCTGTTCTCGCTTATTTTACTGTCAATTATACCCTTGACGAGAGTGTATTTATCAGTTGGCGATGATCGAGCAAGAACTCGCAATTTGGGCCATACTTTATCTAGCAAATGTTGTTGAACCTGAGGACAATACATTCAAAATAATTAATTAAAGTGAATAAATAATGAATTAGATAAAATCTGGGTGTATTCTGGAGCGCAAATTTTCAATCTATCGAGGGGGGAACATCAATATAGCATTAAAATTAAAAAAAGATCAAGAGCATTGGAGTTTCACGCTTTAGAGTATGAGAATTCGTTGTTATGAAAACATTTATGGACATATGCCCACTTTAACGACTCCCTTTATGTTAAATTCCTATCTAACAAGTAAGTTAAAAATATGTCTACAGAATAACTATGTAATTTTATCATATATCCAAAATTAATTACTTATTAAATATGTATATTTTTAAGGTGCAAAATTAATTAAAATGCATTTATCTGGACAACTCTTGGTCATACCGCGAGACGCCGCCCGCCAGGGACTAGCAGAGCGCGGAAGAGAGAGGCAGCCCGAAAATAATTTATATTTCACCTTTTATAACAAAAGCATACGGGCTCAGCAACTATCTTAGAAGATAATTTTTGAGTAAATGAACTTTCACACACAAAATTTTTAGGAACAAATAATATTAATATTTTGTTAACAAGATATACAAAATAAATTTTAATTTAAACCCTAGTTTGCTAACAAATAATTTATATTTCAATATTTTAAATGGGGCTGAAGGGAATTTATTTAATTGCTAATCAAAACGAGTTTTCTTACATCGCCATTACTATCACGTATCCTCCTGTTGAATTCTTTTCCTTCGAGTATAAGAAAGTCATCTCCCGGTTTTAAAATTCCGCATTTTGTGGCAATGGAACGGGCGGTGTTAATATTATCGCCAGTCACCATTCGGACGGTGATTCCCGCTCGCTGGCACTTACGGATGGCGTCGGGTACCTGAAAACAGAAATTATCGCAATTGAGATCTAATATTTTCATGTAGTTTAATAAATTATAATGAGGTAGGGTTGGGTTTCCCAAAGGCCAAAGGCGAAACTTCTTATCTTCTTATATTAATAGTTCCATTTGGTGTTTAAATTTTTTTTTAATATCGCAGGCGGCATGAAAAAAATTGAATATGACCCACTTAGCATTCGTGGAATTATATTGGCCTGGTAAAGGTTTAGTTTGGAAATAGCTGATTTAAATTAAAATTCTTAATAATTTAGGAGGTAATTAGATGTACAGATTTTGTTACATATTTATTTTTGTATTGTTTGTATGTAACAAATCTGTACATTCTCCTTCTAATTTTATGATTTTTTATCTTTATGTATTTCCAGTAAGGCCTGAAGATGCTTAAATAAAAGCGAAATCGATCACCCCAAAAATTAAAACTTGTTTTATTTATCGACGCTGAACCTCTAATCACCTCCTAAATAATAATATATCAGACGTCACCATGGAGTCCTTTCTCAAAAAATTCTTAATAAACTTAATATTTAAACATTTTTTAAATGAATTACAGTTTTATTTTGAACCCTTTCTCTAGAGACTTTTTTTGATTAATAAGCTTAAAATAATTAAATTTGAAATAAAATATTAATAAATATTTTTTCATGTTTTATTGTTGCGCTACCTCTGGGCGGACTGGATCCTCGATGCCGACCACGCACAGGCACGTGAGGTTATTGACAATATTCTCTTCGTCGTCCCAGTTGGGCTCGTTGTCAATGTGGACTTGATTGATCTCGGCCTTTCCTGGCACGAAGTCTCTATAGGCAATCGAGATGGTTCTGAGCCCATCGCAGGCCATTGGCTCAATCACCTGTCTGACCAGGCGTTCTTGCATATCTCGGGTGAACTTTTCTAAATGCCCATCTCGACCATAGATGAAGGCACACCTAAAAAAAAAGAAAAGTACATAAATTTCTTTCTTTTTTAAGGGCCTGTTGCAAAATTTAGGGTCAGTTAGTTGACCTATAGTTAGTTTGTAATGCAGAAACCCTCTTCCGGGAGAACAAATCCCCTTCTGTTTGTGAAGGTAGCATCTTCATTTTTTTTTTCCTTCCCTGGACAAAGTCCTTGACCTAGAGGTCATTTCGGCCAGCCTACCATAACAATTGCCAATAATTTAAGCAACAATTAACAAAATCAATAAATAGATAGGTAACAACATAAGACAAAATCGCCCAACTAGCAACTTCATAAAGACATCTTATAAATTTTATTTTAAAAAAAAAATTGAAATTAATTTAAATATACATTATAAATTGAAAAAATAAATAAAAAAAAATATTTTTTTTTTTAATTTAAAAATTTTCAAAAAAATAAACAGATATGCAATGCGTTAGCTGAAGTTAGGAGAATATTCGTCTCCCCAGAGTAGAAAATATCAAATAATCAACTTCAACACCTTGCCATATATCCTAGATATATATTCCTGACTGACATAAAATGAATAACAAAAAAAAGAGGTAGATTGCAGCTTGTTTCTGTCATTTATATTCTTGAAGTTAGGATGCTTTTGCCAGGCTTGTGTTTCTAAGATCACCCCTTTGTTAAATCTTAAACACCTTAACAGAGGCCTTGGCTAATTCACAATATATCTATCTGAAATTACTCAAAAGTTAGGTTATTTGATTGGTAGCAAAATGTCTACGAAATCTGATGCAAGCGGCCCTAGCCTATAACATATTGTAAAATATATCACATCTCATCATTTTATTGTTAAAAGAATCTAAAGAAAAATAACAAATATATCTACTTTTTTTAACAATAAAATGATGTGATCGTATTTTTTATGATAAGAATAAAAGTGAAATGGGTTTCTGCACTACAAAAAAAAAGCCATTTAGCCGAAGTCAACAAACTAACCCTAACTGATGCAACCAGTCCTAAGAAAATCTCAATACAACTTACTTTTTCAAAACAATTTCGGAAGCGCCTTTAGTAAAGAGACGGTAACCGCCTCCTTTTCTCGGTATCACAGTACTCATAGATTTCCGTACAGAATTAAAAGTATAAACTCTCGTGAAGACTTCTTCGGGATAATCATCACGAACCGTTTGATATGATTTGTTTAGTCCGGTGATGAATCCAAGTAATGAACATTCTGTTTTGTTACCAACTTGTTTTGGAAGTTCTCCTGGATCTTCCGAGGGCTAAAAAAAGAATTTATTAATAAAAAAAAAATTATTTAATATAGAACATTTTACCATGACACGAGACGTGTAAGCGGAGTTTATCGATATGGCTTCAACCAACAATTCACCAACATTAGAAGGTATATCAGAAAATTTGGGAGTAGTTTTACTAAGTTTTTCGCATATATACGATTGTACAACAGTCATTCTGAAAAAGAAAGTAAAATAAAATTTAATCAAGATTCGGAACTTGAATTATAATTTCGATTTTATCAAATTTATATTACTTATACAGATAAACAGAAATAATGTTGCTAATGTATAAATTCAATTCAAATTTTGCGTACGCAATAGTCTGTATGTCCCAAAAAAGTGTACACCAGACTTGAAAAATGTAAAATTGAGTTGAGAAGTTGAGAGTCTAACAAAATAAAGCTCAAAGACATGAAGCAATAGCAGCGGAAGTGCCAGGCGTAGCTATCGTTACTTTTTTTTAAGTGGGATTCATTAGCGATAGAGAATAAAAATAAAATTAATCCAAATAAAAAATTAATTAATATTCTTATATGGTTTTATTTAAATTAGTAATTTTTACCATCTCTAATCCGAGTTAATTTTTAATAACTCCAATTCACCTGTTCGTGGTAAGCGTTCCTGTTTTATCTGAGCAGATCGCAGTCGCATTTCCCATAGTTTCACAAGCATCTAAATGTCTCACCAAATTGTTGTCTTTCATCATTTTCTATGGCAAAGAAAAAAATAATTAGTATAAAAGAAAATTTAAAAAAATTAAGTCAAGTCTAAAATTTTTGCCAACTGCCTTAATAAGGAAGTAATATAATCATAGTTCTATTGACGTTTTTCTAACATGAACCAACCAGGGCCATATTTCCAAATAGGCTAAGAAGGCTGCAGCCTAGAGCGGCAAACATTTTCAGGGGCGGCAGTTTGGCAATTTTTTCAAAATTCAATTTAAAATGAAATAATTCAGACATTAATATTTTTCTTACGAAATTTAGTAAACATTTATCGTATAAAACAAATGTTAAGGAAATATGAAATAGAGAGGGGGCGGCAAATAGACTTTAGCCTTAGGCGGCATTCTTTTAAATCCGGCCCTGGAACCAACTGGTTGTTTTAGTATGATTGGGAACAATTAAATTCAATGTAATAAATGTTTAATTAAAATTTCATATTTAAGCACTTAGATGGCGATTTATGATTTGTTTAAAGTGTGGGAGCAAATATTTTTGTAAATTTTGAATTCTTTTAAATTGAAAATTTTTCAGATTTATAAATATTATATTAATATTATTATTCAAATTTTGAAGTAAAAAAATCTATATATATATATATAAAACCAGAGATCACGAGAGGGGGATGTCCCTCTGGTTTGTTCTAAGAAAATTGTTATAAAATTATTAACAAATTTTATTTGAGAATTTTTTTGTTAGGAAAAAATCTTTTATTATTGGTCTCTAGAAATTGCGAGCGACGGTCGGTCATGTAGTGTGCAGACCAGTTTATTTTTAATAAGTCGAAATTTAGTATAAAAAAGAAAATATTTTGCTCAGCTATTCAGTAAAACATATTTCTTTCAATTAATTATTTGAAATTATCTCTCGCAAACAAGTCTTGCTAATTTTTCAAATTAAATCATATTTTAATAAATGTTAATAATATTTACAATAAAATAAAAAATATTTATTAACTCTTATCTGAAAAAAATTAAAGTACAAAATCTTTGGTTCGATCCCTGAAATTCCTTTCAGATTTGTGAATTAATAAATATTATTAAATACTCCATGTTTACTAAAAAATTTATTATAATTTTTGTAGGTTGTTAATAGAATAAAATTTATTTTGTTTGATACCTTGACAGAGTATGCCAAAGAAAGTGTGACGGCAAGCGGTAGTCCCTCCGGTACCGCCACGACTAGGACGGTAACACCAATAATAATATGATTTACGAAATATGAAACGAAGTCCCTGTGCCAAGCTTTGCCTTCGATGACGAATGTGGATATACAAAAACGAATAACGAGGATCATTACGGTTAGCACGGCGATCGTTGAGCCTGGAACAGTCAATTTATTTGGCATTTAGTATAATTAAATTGAAATGAGAAATTTTCATTAAGTTTACTCTATATTTGGAGAAAGATGTGCAGGAATTATCATAAATGAAGAGTAAGAGAAGAGGAAAAAGAAAATTGAATTTATACCTCGAATACATAACTAAAATAATATAATAAAATAAATATTAAGAGAAGCAATGAATTATTTAGTAATGGAATATTTATTGAAATTATAAGTAAAAATAAAATAACGCGCATTCAATAACTATTTTTATTATTTGGATAGGAGGAGAAAAATCTCGACATCGAATTTCTGACATATAACTTATATCATATATATAGGGTAAGAGAAAGTAAAAATGGGAACGAAATGAGTAACTCATTTATATCGACTTCACCTAATAATAAATCTATAATTGAGTTTTGTTATATATTTATATTTTTATAACGTACTTTACGCTATAGTAAAAGTGTAAGTATATGTATAATGATACAATAAAATATAATGGGATTAGAACAATGGCATGAGGTGGCAGCCAGGAAGGGGTGTCTCTAAATCAATGAAACTTCCAAATTTATTCGACCACCATCAGGCAATCAGGAGTTGTCATATGTAAATGTATATATATATTTATTTATTCATATATTGGTTTAGACTTGTTAATAACTTTTATTACTCTTGACTTCTCTAAACCTTGCGATTGCCTAATAGCCAAATTATAATTTTAAAAAGTTATTAACAAGTTTAAACCAACATATGAATAAATATATTAATATACATTTGCAACTCCTGATTGCCTAATGATGTACGAATAAATTTGGACCAAAAGTTCGCGAATCTTTGTGAGTTTTATTGATTTAGAGACACTCCTGGCTGCCACCTCCTGCCATTGTTCTAATATACCAATTACAGCCACTTCCACACTCGAGAAATATAAATGGGATTGTTTACAAGAAATTTTAAGGGTTGTAATACTCTATTTAGTAAAATGGAATCTTATTATAAAATTTCATTGATTCCACTTTTTTTGGCAATTCACGTACAGACAGACAAAAAAGTGCATGAGCTGAGAATTTTTGTGTTTTTTCCAATGATTGATTGAGATTGAATTTGTTTTAATAAAATAATTAAGTTGTTAAAATGTACCCAACCATAAAACCAAAGTATACCCGAAAAAAAAGTTAATTTTTTTTTTTTTTAAGTGATAAATAATTTTATTTCTCTATTGTTACTCATGAAGTATTTATATTTATGAATGAATCTTTTATTTATGAGAAAAAAAAAACGGAAAAGCGGATTTTGAAAATGTATCGGGATTTTGCAAGCTCTAATTGAGTCTCAACTGACCTGCGTAACCGATCTGAATGGCGAGTTTTGTGAGTTTTGCTTGAAGTACGGACTTTTCTTTCTTGGGGCTCTCACCGCCACCTCCGCTGCTCACAGTATGATTCTCAGTGGATTCTGTATGTTTAACGGGGACATGATCTGAGACAGCCGCTGGTCCCGATGGCACCGACAAGTGGCTGTTACCCGTCACGGGCACTGCGTCGCTCTCTGCACAATACACAAACTTTTTAGTGACACACTGTCGAGAAAACAAAGTCTAATTCTACCTAACTATCTACCTACTTCATTCTATACAGGTATCCCCCGAACCCCCTTCATCCTAAAAATAATTAAAATAAAAGTGAATAGCTGCCATAAAGTTGAGTGCATTGGTATCCAAAATAAAAGGGAAAATAAAAATTCATAAAATCTTCAGGTCTTAATTTTTTAAAAAGCTCATTAACCAATTTATTATTAATGACAATACAATTATATTTACCAAATCAAACTAAAGATTACAATTACGTTCATCAGGCATGTTCCAAAAAGCGAGAGGGTACGGGGAGGAGTTGGATTCTGTATTTCCGAATGTAAATAAATTATTAAAATCGATCCTGTCAAACAAATAAAAATAAAATGAGTGTCATTGATAAATTTAAAAAAAAATTAATATAAATGGTTAGATGTTGATTCTTACATAAATTTGGATACCCATGTTAATAAATTCCTCTGAACTGTTTTTAATTCTTAAAGAAAATAAGAGAATATCATTAAAAAAAAACTCAAGAGGATATAATCTATTTGGCTGGCTTAGAATGGGAGTTTTTTTTTTTTTTTTAGTGTTAGAGAATTATATTATATTCGCCAAAATAAATTTATGATAAAAATCTTCTATCTTTTTTTCGATAGGGGGAGGAGGGATTGAATTTAAATAAAAAATGGAAAATAGAAACTCTAAATTTTTATGCATTTTATAAATAAATCAAAATTTCAAAATAAATTTCTACGGATCATGAATCTCTAAGATTGATGAAAAATAAAATAGACACCTACTATAAAAGGATACTCAGATTTAGCAAATTAAGCCACCATCAGAGCAAGAATCTTTTTTGAGATTATTGTGAATTTTTCTTAAAATGAAATGGTTTATTATATTTTATAAATTAATTGGGGATACCTGTATATAAACTATTAATAAAAATGCTTCTCGTAATTAATTTATAATAAAAATCATGAAAACTAAAGTAAACATGGAAAGAGAACTTGCAAATTTTTTTTTCTTTTTTGTAAAAAAATTTATAATAAAAATATGAGTTTAATGTAATTTAAATAATAAAATTAAGAGGAGAAAAAAAAACAAGAATTTCACCTGTTAGGCTCTTCTTCTTCCGTTGTTTCTTAGCTTCTGGAGGGGTTCATGCAAAATGAAACACATTAGTTTGACAAACACAAAAACCAAAATCCACAAAATTAATTTAGGCGTCTCTGTTCCACAATCTATACCAGAGTGCGCCTACTAAAAGAGTGGGATCAATTCGAGAGTGGGGCAAGCAATCAGGAGCTACACACACCACACTCAAGCTACCACCAAAGCCAATAACAATAATCAAAAAAATAAAATAATAATTTAAATAAAGATATAAACTAGTAGAAAAGACTTTGAGAAAAAAAAATAAAAAAAACATATAACAATTTTTACCTCTGATATTATGTGGAACAGACATACGAATTAATAAATACACAAGTCTTACATGATTTAAAAAAAAAAAATAAAATAAACATAACAGATTCACATGAGCATTTTTAATATCTTAAGGTAAAGCTCGAATCGTAAAGAAGAAATCAGTCTGAACAAGTCATTAAACACTAGAAAAATTGAAAACAGATTTCAAAACAAATATTGGTAATAAATATAATGATATAATGGAGAAATGGTCTATCCGAAAGGGATATGAATCCATTTGTCATAGCAATTATAATTTGAATACATGAATTGGGGGCGGGTAGAGTGAAAGTCATGCACTGCAGGCAGACTCTTTTTGTGGACGTTGGCCTCACCCTTTTTCCGTTTTTTGATCTCAGCTTCTTGTTGGTCAACTGCGGCGCCCAGAAGGGTGAAAATGATTCCCGCTTGTGAATTGACACCGACGGCCGTGACAACCATTTTACCACTTCCTTCCATAATGTGCGTTCCTGGAAATTACAAATTTAATTATATTGTTAATAAGTTTTGTTAACTTTACGAAGGACTCAATTTTGTTAATTTTTTCAATTTTAATTAATCCGAAATAATTGAACAAATCATTGAGCTGTTAGACCCATGTGTAGAGTAAAAACTTTTTCTACTCATGTGTCAGGGGCTTAAGTCTCAGGAACAATTCCCCCCCCCCAAACTCTTAAAGTACAAAAACTTTTCACCTAATAAACAATAAAGCAGAATAGTTTCTGGTTTATATACCATTAGAATAACTTTGGAATAGATTGATTTTTTATGAAGTTTTGTTTGTTATACATGTACCTGATAGCACCATGGGATCAAAGGATTCGCCCTTTTTTAACATGATCGGACTCGCCCGTCAACGATGACTCGTCTACTTTGAGGTCGTTGCTTTGAATAATCACGCCATCCGCCGGGAGAAGATCACCATATTTCACCTAAAAGAGAGATTAAATATTCATTTCAGCTTTGTTTCGTGGCCTTGCAAATTTTCTTTTTTTCTTATTCATTTACCAACTAAAGGGACATGCATTTTGTCTTTTCAACTTAATGATTGAAAAGAATGAAAGATTTCTTTTTATTATAAATTTTATAAGGATGAATATACGCTATTTTGTGTTCAAAAGCAAAAAACTCTCTTCAATTTAATATTCATTATTTCTCTAGTTGACATTATTTTGTATCTGTAATGATAATGGCCAGAAGATATTTTAATTTTTTTGAGTCTTCATAAGCAGCAGGGGAAATATGCTATCAGGGGAGGATTGTTTCCTTTTTTTTATGTTCGCCATGATATGTGAGTAACCAAATGATTAACTATAACAAACAAAATACATCGTTACAATATTAAATATTAAGGAAACAAAATTTCGACACTACCCCAGGGCGTATGAATTTCCCCTGACATAAAGTTGCTGTTGCAGAGTGGATTGACTACCAATCTAGGTGAAATAAATAGAGACGGGGTCTAAATGGCCTTCGCTGCCAAAAAGACCTTAAATGAAATAAAAAAAAAAGTTGCCAGGGAGTGACTCCAAAGAAGTGACAAAACTACACATAACATTCAAAAACAACAGTACGCCTTCTTCTTGCCAGAGTTTCGATGTAGTCCGTGACGTTTACACATAATAAACAATGCTTTGTACAAATGCAGAGTTACGTAACAATAAAATATAAAAATATTTACCTACCAGGGGAAATACTGCAACGGCTGGCGCAAACACGCTTTATGACAGTTCAACGATAACTGACGCCATATTATTTAATTATGCTCAACGCCGTTGCCATTAACTTCACTCTGTACACTTCATGGCCAAGGATATCCTTTGGCAGTTTTTATGATAAATTTTCATCTTTTAATTTTGCCAGGTGAGGGTGATTTTCTTGTTAAGTGACGTAAAAATAAGCATTTTTTTATAATAACAAATATTTTTATAATGTATTTTCATTAACTATGTTTTGGCTTCTGGGCCAATTTATTATAAAAAAAAAAACACTATGTTTTGATGTTTATTTTTGTATATAATTAAGGTAAAAAATATTATGCCTAATTAATAAACAAATGAACGTCGACGACTAGTAATAGGACAGCCAGGGGAATATACATTTATAAGTATTTTAAACTATTAATACCTATAATTAGTTTAACATAAATTTTTTCTATTGACCATTGAAATTCAAATGGCGTATATTCACCCATTAATAATTTTAGGTATTAATTAAAATATAAATACACAAAGAGACGGTAACTAAAATATTGCTAAGAGGAGAGGTAGTGGAGCATACAAGGGGGGGGGGGGGGGTAATAACAATTATTTTTTAATAATATTATTTTTAAAGATAAGAAAATGGTCATGGATGAACAGCTCAGATATAGTGAGTATTATTTTTTTAATGCAATGCAAAACATGCTCTTTAAATCGGGACTTTTTTGCTCGCGAATAAATTTTTGTTTGGTTTTTTTCTTTCTCAAACCATGTCAGTTGTTCGCTTCTCGTTTTGACCGATAAATTTTTGTAAATAAATAAAAACTTGCAGGAATAATTTGTGATTGTAAAATAAAGTGCTCACCTGGCAGATATCACCAACAACAATATCCCCAACGGAGATTTGTTTCACTTCGCCTGCTCGGATCACAGAAAACTTATGTTCACCCTCGATTCGACTTTGCAAACCACGGAATTGTCTTTCTTTCGTGTAATCATTAAATGCGGTGACGAATACTACGACTATTACGGATATTAAGATGGCGAGGCCTTCGATCCAACCGTGTTTTGATTCATCATCATCTGTATAAACAAACAAAAAATTTTAGAAAAATTACAAAATTTTTGTTTTTAAGTAAAATCGTATAATTAAATTTGAAACAACAATTTTAATGCAATCATCTGAAAAGGTGTTATTAAAAAAATTTCCATATTAATTTTTTATTCATGCTCAAGCTAAATTTTATTTTAAAATAGGATTTTAAATTCACCAAATATACATTCTTATTAAAAAATATTTACAACTAAGGATCGAAATGAAGTTTATAGATATTTATAGGTATTGGAGAAGACAACAACTCGATGATTTTTTTTTTACTTCATAATCCCCCTATTGGTGTCCTTTTTTAGTCCAATAAATAATAAATAGGTTATTGATCATTTAACCAAAACTACTCGGTGTCCTAATGACCTAAAATTGAACATAAGGCGAAAGAGGATAAGATAGGTCTACAGTTCATCCAAATTTATAGATCGACGGTGAGAGGGGTACATGTTCAACATCAAAAAAGAGACAAAGAGAGAGAGATATAGACACAGAGATAGGAAAAGAGAGTGACTACACACCAAACACTTCAACTCTATTGAGAATGAGAATGTCTTGTCAGTTTATGGATGGATATTCTAGACATAAATCCGTAAAAGATCTACTCAACACTCAAAGCCAAAGTATTTACCATTATCTTCTAACTCATCTGTAGATTGCAATTCAAAAATAAATACAAATTAAAAAACAATTAAAAAAAAATTTCAAATTTAAAAAAAAAAAACTAACAATTAGAGCAGCTTTTAGTTACAAAAATTTTGTATCTATTATTTAAATTTTTTTTATTCAAAAAAACTGCACTAATATCTTATATGTAAAATAATTTTCTATATATATATGTATATATATATGATATTGAGAAAAGAATGACTTAAAACTAATTCATCTAAGAATAAAAATAATTTTAAAAAATTCACTAAAATTCAAAAAAGATATATTTGAAAACTACATCTAAAATTTTATATCATTTATTAGAATTATATCTATCTTTTCATTTTGAAAAATGTTAAACATGCACTAAAAGCTAAAATTCTATTTCCTGATGAATTACATGCTAAAAAAATTTTTTAAATATATATATATATATATGTATGTATCGATTAATTTACCTGCCTCTGTTGGAGGAAAGCAATGAAAAAAATTAAGAAAATTTGTTTTAAAAATGATTATTTAATTCTATTTCATTAAATTAGAATTTTTAGTTTGAGTAAAATTTTATAAAAGATTTATTAAAAACAAAAAATGATACATACCTGCTTTTTCGTCGCTAGGTGGGTAAAAAGACAATCCCAGAGAAACAATAGCCGCAATTTCTAAAATAATAAGGGTTACGTCTTGTAATGCTTCCCATACTAATGTGAGGAACGTTTTCGGAGGTTTTGGTGGGATTGTGTTCGAGCCGAATGTGTCTCTCCTGTGTTCGATATCGACTGTGGAGCCGCTGAGTCCTGAATAAATAAAAAACACATAAAATGTATTAGAGATGAAGAAGCTTAAGTATACTGTTTATTTGATTTGATTATTTAATATGTATAATAAGTGTATCATTATTAAACCAAATGCGAAGTTATATAGATTTTTCAAGTCTTAAAAAAGTGATCTTTTCCAATAGTAGCCATTCATAGATTGGGGCTATGCCAGTGGCGTAACCTTTTTTAGCTGGGCTCGCCAGCAACCTTTTTTCGGGCCCCAATAATTTACAAACAATCAAAATGAAAAATATATAATTTAATAATAGTATTTAAATTGGATTTGCACAAGCAATTATGATTCGAATTGAAATGCGGAAGTGTTTTGTTGTGATGAACTTAGGTGTTGATAGTTGAAATTAAAATAAAAAAAATTAGTAATTAATAATAGTAGTTAATTAGAAGAAAATTTAGCCTATATTTATTTATAAGATAGCAAATTTGCGAGATATGTTTGTGCTTAAGGCTATCTTAAACGATATATTGACTGGCTAATGAACAGTCTATTTGAGCATTGATTGAAAAAATTCCATCCTTTTCAAACAAGGCTCTACCTAGTTTATATTTATTTATGCCTAACATTTCACTTCATCACAAAAAATCTAAATCAATAATATCATTAAGTAGGAAGAAAAATTAGACAGTTGGGGGCCAGGGGAGTCTCTAGAAGAGGAGATCTATATGCATTTTGTACCAGATTACAATAGGTGTTTTCGGGAGAGGGGGGCGAACTCATTTTTAAATATCCCCCTCCTCCATACACAAAAATATTTTTAAAATACCGTATATCCCTGAACCCCGAGGGCCCCGGGCCCTCTCAAAGACAAATATTTGGGGGCCTATGCCGGCTCGGGGCCTGAGGCGGACCCCCTCGGTACGTCTCTGTTTCTCTTTTTGCTTTCTTTGATGCAAACACTGATAACTTTGTTAAGATACAGTTTTTTAGCCGGGCCCGCGGGCCCTCAGGCGAGCCCCCGCATCGCGGGGTTTGCGGGGGTGTACGTTACGCCATTTAGCTATGAACACTTCCTTTCATGGAAGGAACAGACCAATGACAGTGAGAATTTGTCAGTGAAATTATATAATTTTACTTTAAGGCGAGCACACAACGAACCAGGACCGTAAGTAAAAAATTTTTAGGGGGAGGTTGGTAAGAAAGGTAATCCCCTCCACCATTTAAATTTTATTTATAATTTTTCGGAATTGCGGGGGTGGGGCTGGCTACGGCCCTGGAGCGAGGCTGGACTTGAGAAGAGTCCCACACCGGGAGCTGACCAGATACCATACCCTTGTGACTATCGATTGGGTCTCTTCAGCAAAGCCTCTTCTTCTTCTATTCAAATTTCACGTTCTCGAGATCATTCTTAACATCTACCCCTTCCCATTGGTCTCAACCAAATCTTCAAAGGCCTACTTCTCCCAATATTGGATTCCTCAAATAACTTATTTCCTATTAATAAATAATTTACCTTCGCTAGGCGAAGTGTAGAGCTTCTTACAAAGCTCCTGGACACCTCCAAAATCTGCAACTTTGGAAACGCCCTCGCGGCCCCTAGTCTCCATCAGCTCTCGTAGCTGTTTAAGGCTGATGCCATACTGAGCGGGTCTACCGTCAATGGTCGCCATCTTGTCTTTGGGGCGTGGACCTGCAACAATAAAAAATTCACATGTCAATTATTATTTGCTTGAGAAAAAAAAATAAAAAAAATAATCAATTTGGTTTTTGTTGATCTCACTCTTGTAATTGAGTTAAATCATAATTACAATGGATCTTTGAAAAATATGATAGAAGAAAATTTCTCTCATCAAGAGGTTAAGATATTTTTATAAGTTCTTGTTAGGTATATTCATTTAAAAGGTTAATTTTTAAAACAAATTAAAAGAAAATACATTTTTTAATTAAGAAAGAACAAATTTCTATCAATAAATTAGTAATATCTTACAATAATTTGAAATTTGGAATAAAGTCAGTTTCATCCGTCAATGAAGTTAAAACAAAATGAAATTAGAAACAGATTAGAAACGAATGTAATGGCGTCACATATAAACCTTTTTTAAAATAGAAAATATTAATTTACAAAAGGAGAAAATACAATTTCAACAAATGGAAAAATTAGTTTTTTTTTAGATGAAATATTTCTAACAAACAATAATATCATAAAACAAATTATTTAATAATAGTGAAATTAGCCACTTTATATAAAGTTACAAAATTCAAACGTATTATTGTTTAAATTTAAAAATTATTTTTATTTATAGAAAGATTTAGTGCAGATTTAGTGGATGTGGTTTGTCTGAGATCATCAGAAATTAAAAGTATAACCTATTTGTTTCATAAGGTGATCAATACTCGTTGCTTTAAAAAAAAAAACAACAATGTAGGCTATCTCTATATTATAGATAGATAAAAATTTTTCAATAATACTTTACGTCTCAGCTATTGTTTTATTTATTGTTATTTATCTCTACCGTGTGAAGGTTGCGGAGCTGAGAGCTTTGGCAAACTCAAGTGGGAGCATGGGGGCCCAAGGGGCTCGAACCTGGGGGGGAGCTGAAGAGGGGTCCAGCTCCCCAGAAAAAGTACCATTATTCGTATAAAATATAAAGTACATTTATTTCTTTGTATTTACTTACATAATTCACATACATTTTCTTCATATTTTATGTACTGATTTAATAAACTTTTCTTGAAGGTGTTATAAAGATGTTCTTTGAAATAGAATCCTTTTGAACTTTGAAAGTTATAATTTTAAATTCTGAATTCTACACATTATCATTTATAATAAAAAAGATGACCATCATTCTCAAAAATATTAACAAACTTTAAATAAACTTCAATTTTAAGTAAAAACTGCTATAGGTATTTATTAAGATTTAAAGCTTAAGGAGAAAAACTCAATAACTCAACAAATTACTAACTTAGTAACTTGTCCCCTTGGCAGCCAAACATGCTTTCAGTCAACTGCGGCATCTCAAGGAATAATTTAACCTAAATCTTACAGTATTTAGAGGTTAAATTGTTTGTTCCGGTTTGTTTATTGAATTACAACCATTTTTTTTTGTGGTATTTGCAGTATGTGTATTAGGGGTATGACTTTTCGACTTTTTTTTAAGATTTCCTGTATCACTACTCAATGAACTTTTGCCCATTAATGACTAAAATGGCGTTTATTCCATGAAACTATTAAAAAAGGTCACGCGCAACCACTTTGAAATTTTAGGTTGACTAGTCTTGTATTATATTATAAGCTGGTATATAAGAGAGGTGTTCAAAGCGGGTAGTTGAGATTAGGGTCCGACCGAAACAAGATTTTCAGCCGAAACCGAAACCGAATATTCGGCCTCAACCTTAGTTTCGGCCGAAACCGTAACCGAAACCGAAACTTGTATTTCCTATAAAAATTTTTTTTCTTTTTCCCTTTTTTTTTTTTTTTTGAATTTTTTTTCCCTCCCGTGAAAATCATTTTACCTTTTTTTTTTAGCGAGACTAAATTTTTTTCTCCCTCAAGTGCAAATCATTTACCTTTTTTTTTTTTTTTGCATGCGAGTCTCATCCCATTTTTTCAGACTCTGGTTTCGGCCGGCCGAAAGTTTCGGCTACTTTTTGGCCGAAACCGAAACTACGGGCGAAACCATAATTTTTGGGAAACTGGCCGAAACCGAAACCGAATATTCGGTCGGTTCCTAGTTGAGATTCACTTAGCTTAATTTGCTTAATTTGGTATCAATTATAACTTTCAGAACGCTCTAGAAAATCCTGGGGGGGGGGGGGTAAGGTACCCTCTGGGAAGAGGTAAGCCAAAATCATAGTTAGGCCTAAATATTTTATTTTTTCTCATAATGATATAATGCTAAAATATTTAAATTCTATTTAAAAAAAAGCAAATTTTAATAAAAAGTCACCTGAATAGGCAACCTGCAAGCCCGACGCAGTCGAGCTTAGCGTCTAGTAACTTATTAATATATATGATAAAATGTAAAAATGAATAAATACAAATGAAAAGAGAGAAATTTTATTATTTTATAAATTATTTCTTAGGCTACATACTTAATTATTTAAATTGCTTCATAAGGCAGCTGAAATGACTGCTGAAAGATGAGAGTAGGGGAGACTGTTGTACCTTGGACCACTTTTTACATTTTATTTTTTTACGCCAAAGTTTTTTGAAATTATAATACTTGAACAGGATCCAGCCATAGTTTAAACCTTTCAGAACAACATAAGATATTGATAAATTATATATTTGTATAACTTTAGACAAGATAAATTAAAATCTATTGATATGTAAATTGGTCCATGGTACACGATGTTCGTGTACCTTGGGACATACCTCTTGTACCCTTTATAAAGATTAATATACATATTAGGCATATCCAGGGATTCTTATTTAAGCCATTTGGTATCCAAATTGCTTAAATAAAATCATCGGACTGCCTGGGGTCCGAACCCGCGACTTTGGCATACGAGGTTAGCACGCTAACCTCTACACCAAACCCCGAGGGCCCTACAAGCATTTTTCTTCATCACTGTCCTCGTTATCAGTGGATACAAGGCTTAACGCTTCATCTGAATCAGAGGAGGAGCTTGATTTCTGCACAACACATGCGTTACAACGTCTTGGACCAGCGGTCCAAGGTACACGATGACGTTTGTATCCAAGGTACACGATGGTCTCATTTTAAGCAAAAATGGCCACCTACAAGTAAATACCTAACCAATTTTCAAAACAGAGTGAGCGTTTTACTCACCAAAAAATGCGTTATCCACGTAGTCAGTTAGTAGAAATGCTAGTACCAACTTCCCGGAAGTACGGACATTCAACAAACGAAAATTTTACTTTTACTATTAAAATAAGATTTTTGCTACGCAAAACCGAAAACAGAAACTGACAGCTGCAAAACTCAACCTGTGCACTGGTTTGACCACAGTGGTTAAAAGGGATCACCCGGAGTCCGCTAGGTTGCATCACTTACTAGATAAGTGGACTGGTCCAAGGTACACCATGTCCTAGGTACAACAGTCTCCCCTAGGCCTATAATATCCAGTTTATTTATATAAAATAATTCACAAATAGTTTGGGTAAATGCTAATTATCTCTTAAAACAAGTGGGTCTGGTTAAACGAGTGTCTAATTCAATTCATTCAATAGCTTTGTGTCACTCACAACAGTTGATTTAATCATGCCATTACTTCATTTAAAGCTAGATATAATGGGACGGGTCAAATTAAAGGCGTAATCAAGTTTAAAAGAATGAGGGAGGCGTTTAGCCCCTAGAACTATCTGTTCAATTAGAAATTACAACCTTGGTAAAATTAAAAATTTTATTGGTAATTTTCTAAAAGGTTATAGGCCTAGTTATTGAGCTAGGTCAGTTTCCAACCTTTGGAATAAAGAAATTAAATCTTTTAAAAAAGTAGGAAACAACACCTGACCAGATAGACGCAAGTTTTTTACCTCTGCCTGGGCAGGGCCTTTCCTGGCGGGGGTGCACTCCGTGCCAGCCCCTAAGGGCGCCGGAGTCGCCAAATCTGGGTGAAATCTTTAAAAGTGAGATCAACTCCCGTCAGAGATTAATTTTTTTCTCTCCCTGCTTATGTACCTTGTCAGTGGCGGATTAATGCAATTTTGTGGGGGGGGGCGGTTTTTTTTTTTATTTTTTTTTTATTTAAGGACTTTGTCGGCATCTATGGCCATTTAGACCTCTTTCCTATTTATTTAAATCGATTGGTAACAAATTCAATTGAAATTAAAGAGAGGAAGTCATAATTTCTTTACATTACTAGTTTTTATAACTGTTTGAATTTCTTCTCGGGGGGGGGGGGATCGCCCCCACCGCCCCCCTCCCTTTAATTCGCCCCTACTATACGTAGTATATAGTATATGAGTGCGTTTGTGAGAGAGGCTCTTCAGGATTTTTATGCAGCAAAACCCCTAAATATGCCATATAATATGTAATAAAAGTATTAAAATATGCAATATATATATGACAAAAAATTTTCCGGCCTTCTTCAGGACATATGTTTGCCTCAAGAGCGAATCGAGAGGAGTTTCTAGGGGGGAGGGAGGGGGTATTCTGGTGTGACAGCACACAATTTTTGCTTCCTTTCGGTAATTTAAAGGGGAATTCTATACTTGTTTACCAGAATATATTTACAAATCAAATTTTTAAATATTAATTTTTAAAATTTCATATTAAAAATTTCCAAAAAAAATATCGTTCTCAAATCTCGGAGGGGGGGGGGTAATTACCTCCTTTACCCTGCCCATTTTGTATCCGCCCTTGGTTTGCCTCGAGCTTAGAGAGGCTCTTGGGAACTTCTGACATACAACACATTCGTCAGAGAGCATGCTTTCTCGTTCAAGAGACACTCTAAATGAAACTTTTGCCGAAATATATTTAAAATATATTTTAAATATACTCACCAAATATGCAAAAATATGCAATATAAAATTTGAACCAGAGTGCCAAGGGGTCATGATTCGGATGGAAAATTGGTTTTCCGGGAGCACTTTACATATACTAAAAAAAAAGAAAAGGAACAAAAATGTAATGGAGAGGGAGTGAAGAGTTAGCGAGTTGCAGTCGAGCTATTGATCTCTCCAGAATAGGAAATCGATACTTTGCGATTGATAGGTGACCTATTAAACAGAAATAAATGTTGACACCAGTAGGAATCTAACCAGCTTACGGCCGTGCACTCCGTGCCAGAGGGCGCCAGAGGCTCTTTTCTTTCTCAAGGGGCTCCTGAGACGCCAAACCCGGGTGGGATCCTCAAATGTGAGTTTGGCCTCCCCCCCCCCCCACCCGGAAAAACCTATTTGGGACATCTCATCCGGAATTAACAAACTAAATCTCTTAGAGATGCAGAGAATTTGTTTTTCCCCTCTCTGCATATGCTTATGTTTGTGGGAGAGGCGCTCTTCTCTCTCTCTCTCTCTCTCTCTCTCTCTCTGCAAGTGATAGTTGTAAATAAAGAAATACCGATGGCTTTAGGTAGAATTCGTCTTTTTATTCTAAATTCTCCTGGGAGGGTTGATTAAAAGAGATTTAATTTCAACTGAAATAAGGTTAAGCAAGGCCAATTCCTTATTAACTTCGGATATGTGACCCGAGAAGGAATAAAATTGTATGTAAATAAAACATGAATTGGATTTAGAAACCGAATCACTATAAATAAATAAATACGAGTAGTTTTCATTACTCCCCAAGATCACCTATCCATGACTCATCACTGTTTGTGTTACTTAACAAAAGTGATGTTGGCGTTAATCATTCGTATAATATCACAAATGAGATAAAAATTAAATAAAGTGAATGTGCCGGTAGCCTGGCAACCGCCACCGAGATCGTTGCAGTTAAGCAATGCCACGCACGGCGGAATCTCGAGTGAGAGGACCCAAAACACCAGCGTGTTGAACGTCCCCCGGTTGTCAAGGGTGGTATCGTGAAGTTAATAAATAAATGCAATATATATAATTAGAATATATTCAATCAACTGTTAGATTCAACGACATCGCATTTATGAAAGAGGTCAAGTTCTGAAAAAAGGGGGTAAAAAAAATAAGTTAATTTTTTTTTTTTTTTTTTTAAGATTTGTATTTTTTTCTTTCTCTTATTATATAACTCTTTAAAGTTTATTTGTTAATCAAACGATACAAACAAGGCATACGAGAGTGGTATGAAAAGTTTCCAACCCCAACAAAGAAGTAAGACATTTTCCTTCAGATTTATTTTTATTTTTCAACATGGTCTCTACACACTTCTCGTAGCGATGTTCCCATCTCTTTAACCCGTCCAAAAGGTATTCGGCATCTTTCTCTGCAAAATAATTGTTTCAGAAGGTGATGGCTTCTTCATGTGAAGAAAATCCGTCTTCTGAGTTTAAGGAACGAAAAGAAGTCACTTGGAGTCATCTCTCTGACGCGAGCCACGGCTCTCGGGCAAGGAATAAATGTTAAAAGCTAGATGAGCTTTCTTTCTTTGAGGAATTAAGAAAGAATATGATTGACATTTATTATTTAAGTGAAAATATTTTTAAAAATTGACTGAAATATTGAAAATATTTATAAAGCTATAAATTGTATATAGTCTAAATATTTTTTACAATTTATTTTGAAGATCTATAAATAAAAAAAAAAAATTTATTTGATTAGTGAAAAAAATTATTAAAATTTTAAGTATTCAAAAATGATGTGTTATTTATGTATGGGTAATTTTAGGAACGTACCATCTATTGCAATAGTATTGAGAATAAAGCCCGGAAGTTAGGCATCCCAAATGGCAGCTGGTCTGTCTAAGAAATATCTTTTTCAAAGCAGGCAATTGGGCGATCTGCCTTTATTACCATAAAAATTTATCTTTTTAATATATTAGTGAACGTGTACCATTTGGGCTGCCTAACTGCCGGGCTTTATTCTCAATACTATTGCAATAGATGGTACCTTTAATTTTATTTAGCTAAAAGGGTTTCAAGTGGAGTTGTAAACCAGTATGTAAAAAAATAACACTGGCCGACAAGATTTTCTTCACAAGAAATCTGATTAGTGATTATTCTTTTTGTAGGAACCAAAACAAATATTACTTTCAAATATTTTTTTAAATCTTGAGGATTCTTGCCTGATGGTTGAACTGAAATGATATTTGAATTCAGCATGAAAAATATTTCTACAATCTCATATCTTTCGTTATTCTTGTGAAAGAAAAAAGTTCAATTTTTTCGACCAGTGAGTCTACTTGTGTTTTTTCTTTGCTGACGTTTTTGTTCATAATTTCGTTAATAATTAACAGATTTTTACCAATGAATGATTTTTGGAAAGGCAAAGAACTATAGAATATCGTAAATATATGTTTTTTGCATTCAGGGATATCTAAAATTGTATTAGGGGTGACCAAATTAAAAAAAAAACTGAAAAAATTTGATTTTTCTAAACTATAAGTCGTTTGCGGCACGTCTAAATGACCTCCGATTGGGATGAAACTTAAAATTTATATGCATTATAAATATCTGCATATTTCTAAGGAGTGTCGCCTTAAAAATATTTTGAACATTCTACATAAGTGCCGTTTTAGAGCACATTTTCT
The DNA here is from genome assembly GCA_023213315.1 of Euborellia annulipes. NCBI lineage: Eukaryota > Metazoa > Arthropoda > Insecta > Dermaptera > Anisolabididae > Euborellia > Euborellia annulipes. The sequence goes on from JAKCPI010002902.1 coordinate 45,115, forward strand.
ATTAAAATTTATTGTCTCTACCGAATATGATTTTGAAAAATCTGAAATACTACATCAGTAGAGTGTGCTTCAAACAATTTTCACGAAAAATTTTACTGTTAAACTTTTTAGAGAGCATGTTAAAATTAATTGATTTGTGAATTTTACTTAAAAGTATTAGAGCCAATTTTGAGAAAATCGAAAAAATCTGAAAAAGTACTTGAGTAAAGTACTAGTACTTTTTGGCTAATTTTGTTCAAACGCTTGTTTTAAACGTCCGGAAAAGTATCTAACTTAAATATAAAATTTCAACCTCGTAGCTCATTTCCCTCAAGATTAAAATCGTTACGCACACAGACCAAATTGCGGGACCCTCTTTTTTGGACTCGGGGGACCTCAAAACATGTATATCGAAATATCGTCTATTTTAGGGAGGAGAAACTAGACAGAAAAAAATTGTTATGCCGGAGTTAGCATTCAATGTTAAGGAGCACTTGAGCCTTCACAAATTATGTCCCGAGTTGCCCCTTCCTCCCACCTACTCAAGGGGAGTCTTTGGAAATGTTGGATAACATTTTTTTTTCAACGTCAGATTCTCGAGTCGAACTTGGCCACCACCTCGCTACTTCTCTGTTTGATTTTATGAATCACCTCTTTCGAAAATAAAGGACTATTTGAAGAATCCTTCAAAGGGATCCAATTTATTTCGGCTTTAATCCGAACTAAATGGGAGAAGTAGCCCAGGGCAGGGATAGCCTGAGCAAATGGCTCAATTAACGAGCTATTGCTCATGACTTCCATCCATTCTCGATAGTGAACGATCGACTTGTAGGTTTGTGTTACGGATCAAGTTTGTATTACTTTCACAAGGCCAAGTGACAGCCAAGAGAGGTCGTAGGCCTATTTATTAAAATCTAAACAAAAGGCTATTTTCTTGAAAACAAAATTTAAAAAATGCTTTCGGAATAAAAATTATTCTTTGTTCATTTGTTCTTTTGTGTTTTGGAGTTTAAGCTTTCATAGTTATTGAAAATAAAATCCTTGTTTTTTGTTAAACTGTGGTTTATTTGTATAAAATACAACGTAGAATAAATTGAATAATAGAACGTGGCTGTAGCTGATATGTTTAATGGAATTTGGCTGCATCCTCTTTCCATTAAACATAAAATACAACGTTTCGGCCACTAATTCTGCGCCCTTCTTTAGCTAAAAATTTGTATAGAGATTAAAAAGTTTGAAGGGGAAGGTCACAGAATAAGTGACCGAAACGTTGTATTTTATACAAATAAACAGTGTAACCCAAAACAATCCTTGATTTGTGCACTTAATAATGAGTCATTATGGAGTTAAAGCTAAGGGACATACTAAATGAACGAAAAAGCGCATTCTCTATAGAAAATGCGCTTAAATAGATTTTATTTTATACGTCACAGTATGAATGGAGAAATTAGCCAAGAGTGGGTTAAATTAAAATGATCTCATGATATTTATGAGGTTTATGAGAAGAGGCATTGAGTCTTAGAAACAAACGATGTTTTTGTGCAGTAAATGTCAGCAGGATATTAAAAAAAAAAAAAGGAAAAGAATTCAAAAATGGAGATTATTTATCAGGCCGCTAGCCAGGATTTTTTTATGGAGAGGGGGGGAAGCCTAAACCATTTTGGAAATGGGGGAGGAGTTTATTATAATTTTGTTCAATGGCATTCATTTAATGAGTGAACAACGTTGGGGTAACGCCTCCTCACTGACGGACAAAGTTCATAATATGTAAAAAAAGATAAATACCCGTAGGAAGAGAGCCAAACAGCATAGCCTCTATTAAATATTGTACAAGAAAACGTTTCGGCTTTAATTAAATAATGCCATTCAGTTGATGAAACGAGAAAAAATATAATACAACTATAAATTTTTCAAATTATGGAAAACTTTGGGTTTACAATATATGAATATAAATATTTTATTATCAATATATTATATTGAAAAACCCCTCAGGAGCTCCTTTTAGTGAGTAAGTGTATGGCGACCAGGAGTTACCCGAGCTAAGGGACAATTATTCTTTTCCTTATGTCAGCCTTTTTCCCTTCCATTTCAATCGTCAGGCCGTGAGACGGGTCGGCTTGTCTCTCGGTCTCTTATTTCTTTATAAATTAATTTTGCGCCCCACAGAGGGATAAGGAAGAGAGAAGAAGAAGTTAATATTATTGTAATATACGTAAATATTAGGGAAACAGCGAACTCCCTGAGAACATTAAACCATAATACATCGGAATCTCGAAAGCGTGCACTCGACCTCTTTGAAAATATACTTTTTACTTTTTTTTTTTTTTTTTTTTTTTTTTATAAAATTTCTTTTTTTTTTCATATTCTTTCTTTTTTTCTTGTTTATTTTTAAAATAATAAAAAAAAGAAATATTTATTTTTTTTAAAAAAAAAAAAAAAAAAAAATAAAAAAAAAAAAAAAATAATAATATATGAACAAATTTAGAAAAGCCTTTGTATTAATCAAGAAATGCCAACCTCACCTCAGGTAATTCGTGGTCACCATCCACGTACTCACATAATAGGACAGGTGAGCCCCTGATTGAAATTAAGAGTTTGTAAAAAAAAAAACAAATATTTTGATGAAAGCTTTTAATTATTTAAGGGGGCTCGGGAGCGAAGTGGTTACGCATGTTTATCCCGACAAGATGGCGTAGTGTGTCATAAAAAGTATGCACAAAAATCAAGTAATTCAAAAATTTGCCAAGAGATGTCAGAATGGTAGCTAATAATATTTAATGCATTTGGTTGATTTTCATTGATCTTTTAACAACAAATACTTTATAAATGTTATTATATATTATGTATCTTTTATATAAAAAAGCATAAAAATATATAAATATAGGCCAGATATAAGCTAATACTATATCGTCTGTTAGACTAGACTGTCATCTATTGCAAGAATGCTGAACTAATTTGACAGTTCGTTTTTAAATAAATCATCTAAGCTTATTTTAAAAATTTCTTAATTAATATGTGATTAATAATAACAATAAATTCATTTTTAAATTTAAAAAAAATTAAAGATTATTGGGACAGATTGTTTTTTTGTATTTGCTTGATAACAAAAAAATTAATTACGATAATTTTTTAATAAGTCATTAAAAAAATTATAGATCGACGACCCAATAATCTCTTATGAATTTAATTCATTAAAAAAAAAAACCGCATTGAAAAATTCCTTATAATACGTCGATGTCGTTCCTGGCCTTGTCGCCTCCGTGCCAGGAATTTTTGGCGTCTCCCCCTCCCCAACCGTGGATCATGTAATTAAAATGTTGATATTTTTTATTATAAATTTTACTTTTTGGGTTCTGATGTGATAGAACCAATAATAATTATAATTTTTGAAAAACAATGGAATTCAAAAGCTTCACTGCAGAAATATTTGGGGATAGTACTCTTGGAAACTAACTATTACTAGACACAAAAAATCTTGTTTGAGAGCACATCACACAAATAAGATTACTGAAATTAAGAGAAAATGATGGGCTTGTGATAAGTCAAAACAGGTTTTTTTTTCTTCTCATGGTCCTCGAGAATTGATTGGCTTAAGGAGTTAATTTTAAGGTTGTTCGGACATTAAGGCACTTATATAGATTAAAAGCTAATTTTTTAATATGTTATTAATCACTATCAGATACGTATAAAATAATTTTTTGAAGCAGATCTGATGTAGGGTTGACGTGTAATTAATTATTAAAAAATTGAAATTTAACATGTAGTCTTTGAGGAATGTTTTTCAATATCCCATATTTTTTCTCGCAAATTCCCAATTGTGTCTAAATTGATTTGTATTACTCATTGTAGTATCTATACTATTATATAAAAGACAAAGTCTGTCTGTTTGTAACGCATTGATTCCGAAACTACTGAACCGATTTTCATGGAGTTTTTTTTAATGGATAGAGAATTTTCTGGGGGTGGTTTTAGGACATCATTAAATCAAATTAGGGGCAGGAACCCCCTTATCAGGGGTGTACAAATCTCCCATAGGAAATGAAACATGGATATGCTATTAGCATTAGTTAGTAATTAAAATTTATTAATATAGACCTATATCCATACGTTGAAAGAGAGATACCGTAATTAAATTATTAATGATAATTAAAGATAAAATTTTAAAATTCCGTGTGTATTCTGATGATTAAAATACAAAAAAAAACCTAGGCTAATTGAAATTAAAACCAATTTATTTTGAAACAGAATCTCCATCAACATTCCAAAATGTTTTTATGTAAACTTAAAATATAATAATTTAAACAATTATGTCATTTTATAAGTGCCAAAATACTTAGAAGAAGATGATGAATAAATAATCTAACATTCTAAACGATTATAAAACTTAAAAAAACAATATTTATATTGAAAAAAGAAAATGTTTATGCTTTAGAGAAAATAATATAACCTATCAATGAAGTTCAATGTTTGTATTTGTGATTTATGATTTTCTATTTCCGACCTCTAGTCTGTTCTATAATTCCTCTATCTGCCAGAAACGCCTGGGATACTTTTTATGGATACTCTCTTTGACAATTTCCAGCCCTCAGATAACAGGTCTTTTTTAATCTTAAGTGCAACATCAAGTAGGTAGAGGGGCTAAAAAAAAAATATTTTTATAAATATCTTTGCAATGTTGAAATTTTTTAATAAAAAACAATTAGCAGTAACCTTACTGTAAGATCAACTAATAAATAAATTGGCGATGTTATCTGGGAAATAAAAATAAAGTGGTCCCCCTTTTTGGGACACTACGAATTCAGCGAAATTTAATCACCGATTAGCTATCTCCGTAATAGGAGAAAAACCAAGATGAGGAAAAATATTTAATTATTTATTTAATTAATTTTTAGTCCTGTCTTAGATCTGCCAATTGACTTGTTATATGTCTAATTATTTTTAAACAAAAAGTGAAATAAATTTATTTTTAGCTGGCAAAAGTTAATAATAAAATAACTCACTGACATTTTCAGTAATTATTAATATCTTTTATCGAAGTATTTAAGCAAAGAATAAGTCTCAATTTACTTTTAATAAAAACATTTATTTTATATATGGGGCATTCCACGCCAACTCGACCACTTTTGAACCCGACCATTTTTGATTTGGCTGAAACTTTTTCATCTTTTTATACCCTATTGAAAACGTGTCTGAAATTTTTTTCAAATTTTTTGACCCAGCCAAAAAAAGTTATAGCATTTTTAGAAAACATTGACTTTTTTTTAAATAACCGTAAAACTGACAAAAATTAACTTATTGGGACGTGTTTTTTTTTTTTTTTTTTTTTTTTTTTAATTTTTGTCTTTAAATGTACTTTTCAGAAATAAATATGACAAAATATTACAGATTCATCTTGAACGTTTTTTTTTTTTTTTGACATTTTCGGAAAAAAACAAAAATTTCGGGATGAATGACACTTTTTTTTCTTTTTGTAGGAGTTATGAGCAAAAAAAAGAGGGTTTTTTTTTTCAAAATTTGAACCGGTGATCAAAAAACCAGGAAAGTTAACAGGAGGGGTTTTTAAAGGGGTACTAGAAAATATCAAAAAATGGAGGAAATCAAAAATTAAAATTTTTCGATTTGGGGTGGAATGCTCATATATAGACCTATACGAATAGGCCTATACCAATAAATACTCTATAATAAATATATATACTCTTACATGCTTTTTCAGTTTTTTTTTTTTTTCGATTTTCTCAAAATGCACTTTTAACGATTTTGATTAAAATTCATAAATCAAATATTTTCTAGATGCTCTTTCAAATGTATATTCTCATGTTGACCTCAAAATCGTTTGAAGCACACTTTACAAAGAGGAATTCATTAAAAAAAAAATTTTCACTTCGTTGTGAAATAAGAATGAAATTTTGTATCCTAAAATACATTCTTCCGCGAGAGAATTTAGCATAATGAAGAGAAAAAAGTTTTTCTTGGCAGAAGCAAAATATTTTATTTTAAATGAACAGGAATTTCCTTGTTTATAACATTCACGAACAAATTCCTTCTTTTTAATTAATAAGCTTACATATTCAAAACATGTATATCCATCAAAATTTCGACATGAAATTTTTGCCATGATCGCAATACTTACTCACTATATATTACTTATATAGGTAAGAGAAAGTAAAATGGTAAATCTTTCAATTTTATCAGGTCACATTAGTGAAATTGCACACTGTGGGGTGGCTCATTGTTTTTAAAAGTTTAAAGCCGTCTTTTGTCAATTCAGGGATGAATTTATTTTTAATATGGTAAGCAAACGTTGGGTATGTACGTAGCAATTGCTTAAAAGTTAATAATTGAAAAGGTGAGAGATTAAAAGATTAAAAGATCAAAGATCATAACTTACCAATGCCTCAAACGACCAAAGGGCTCTCTTATCTCCGAGTCATCGGAATGGACGTGTTTCAACTCTGAAAGCAAAAAAAAGGCTTTTAGAAACAGAATGAGATAATAAGTGACTAGATAGTGAAGCTCGCTCGCTAAATGAGAAGCTCTTCAGTAAGATAAGGCTCGAAGAAAATTAACTAGGTAGAATATTTTTATTGGTAAACTTAGACATCTTATAAATTTTTCAGGTGATGTATCCCCAGAATGACGACAGAGATAAGCTAAGCAACTGACACATCATTACTGATAAAAATATGGTAGGTATGGAGAGAATCAAAAAGGAATAATTTAAAATAAGAAATATCATTTTATAAAATTAATTAGAAAAACATAGGAAAAATTTTATAATTGTTTTTTTAAATATATTTTGCCATTGTAGTTGTGGCTGTTGAGTTGTATCAAGGAAGGGCTGCAGGAGCAGAGAGAAAAATTTCGTAACAACCCTTAGATTAAATCAAAATGATAAACTAGTATCTTTTGATATAAAATCATTATTTACCAATATTGATTTAAAATTGGCGCTGAAAGTGCTCAGTAGTAAATAGAATATAATAACAAATTTGACAGAACTTAATAAAAGGATTTTTTTGAATTAGCCTCTATAAAGACCGAAACGTCGGCCCAATAAAAATATTTAAAGAAAGAAATTTAGCTGCCAGTCTCTGCTCCTGCAACCCTTCCTTGATATATTTTGCCCTTGACATACGACTCAGAGGTAGAGAATTCGCTTCTGGTGCTAAAGGCCGAAGGTTTGCAGCCCGTTCAAGTCAAATATTTATTTTCATTAAATAAATAGGGCCGGGGGTCTAAATGGTCAGTTGCCGAAAAAAAACCTAAACAAATTTAAAAACTATATATATATATATATTGTCGAAATAGGTATTAATAGTTAATTTTTAATCAATAAAACCTTTGAAACAATTTAATTTGTATATTTAATTTTAATTTACAAAATGTTTCAACGAGAACCAACGCTCGAAAGTTTAAATCTTATATTTATAATTATTTAGAACTAATATTTGATAACCATAAATAGGGCCGATAAAAAAATTTCAATATTTGAAATTATATAGCTTTGTGTAGGCCTATTAATTGAGATGAAATCCTCAATCGGATTTTTCAAAAACAAAAATTATTTTTTGTCATTATACCCATAACTTGTTTTTGAACAAGAACTATTTGGCCAGTTCCTATTGTGGTTATTTGATTTGATTTATAAATTTTCTAATTTTTTTCCAGAATATTGATGGGATGACAAATTTAATTTTGTTTAGTGTAAAATGCTTAGGTGATAAGAACCCCCCCCCCCCGCTTAATATTGATAACCTTATAAGACAAGGGGTGTGGGTTCCGATCCCAGGCAGTCTGATGAAAATTTATTTAAATCAATTGGTAAATCCAATTGATATAAATAAATGTGCCAAGATCATTTGTATCGTAAACAAATATTATTTCAAACGGCGATGTATGAGTGATTGCGAGGTGATAAAGCCCCAATCTACAGTTGAACAAATATTATAAATCGTTTAGATGGCCTGGGCGAAAATGTCTATGAGTAAAAAAAATGGTCTAGCGCATGGGGTATTTTGTTACTCACACTTCATAAGTTACTTTTTTCAAATGATTGGATTTAAATGAGTCTCATGGGTCGATGTCTTTCGGTGATAATAAATTCCAGTCTTCATTTCATCTCATTATTGACGAGGTAAATTTTTTAATTTTTTAATTTAGCTTGTGGACGGAATGTAATTTGACAGTGAGATTATCAACCATCAGAGGAGAATTTAAGAAAATAAAGAATCAGATAAAATATATCTATTGATATAAAATGTCAAATCAATATCAATTCATTATTATTCAATAGCGAGGTGAGGGAACGATAGCAGGAGTGAGAAATGATTTCTAATTCTCAGCTCAGGTCCAAATCGAATTCAAGACAAATATATTTTAATTAAAGAAAATATCAATAATATGAATATAATAATAAACGCATTTTCTCATTAGGGTGGGTCAAGGGTCCGAAGGCGAGTTTTACCGCTTGTTGTTCTATAAAGTTACTCTTCAGAGTAGCCACAACGGGTCAGGGCTGACACTAATGACTGACAGAGAGAGAAATATAATTACTGAAATGCCTTTTTGAGGAGATGGAGATGACGTAATACTCTCCATACTTATGGGCTAAAAAGAGCAACAAAAAAAACGTTCGGTCTTTGAAGGCCAAAATTTGATCATTTCCCATCTGCTTGAAGAGGACAAAAAGTTGTCAGAACTCTTCTGTCTTTCTGTTGAATAGTTTGATTCCGTGCTGAGATTAATCAAATAATCGTTGACGACTAACGATTATATTCACTATTTACTAGACTGTCAACGATTATCGTTAACGACCTAGCGACAGTCGCTGGGAGCAAAACAGCTCATAGCAAATATATATTGCACAAAGAAATCGTTGAATGTTCTTACTATTTGTGGCCCTCTCCGTATGTGTGTACTGATCGATTTTCATTAAACTTTTAAATATAAACCAAATTAATTTGTTTATATTTACATATTTTTTATGACACCTGTATGATTTTTTTTTTTTTCAAAATTAACGAAAATTGTCTTTTTCTTAATACTTTCTAAAAATCTGAAATCTTTCCTATTAAGTGCAAGAGTAAGTGTGCTTCAAAACACTTCAAGGGCAAAATGAGAATATACATTTTAAAGAGCATCTAAAAAATAATAGATTTTTGAATTTTAAATAATTTTGTTGAAGAGAATTTTGAGAAAATCGAAAAAAACTTAAAAAGTACATAAGTAAAGTACTAGTACTTTTTGGCCGATTTTGTTCAAAAGCTTATTTTGAGTTTTCGGCAGGGTACCTAACTTAAATATAAAATTTCAATCCGATAGCGCAGTTCTTTCATACTAAAAAATTGTTACACACAGACAGACATACAGACAATTTGCGGGACCCACTTTTTTGGACTCAGGGGACCTCAAAACGTGTATATCCATCAAAGTTTCGACATGGAATTTTTGACATGATCCCAATACTTTCTCTCTCTATATATTTCATATATAGGTAAGAGAAAGTAAAAAGGGTCATTTTATTAATGTGTCTCACTATTTATACTATACCAGGTATGTCTATAATCGAATTCCATTTGACTAGGAAATTGTTAGAACAAGATCGTGCCTCTCTCGTCTTTAAGCTTTAAAATTGATTAAATTGAATTGCTTTGCTTATCTCCAAAGACGATCCTTTATTCTATAGAGCCTTTTATTATGACATTTTGAATTTTTTCGTAAGCATTATTATTTAATTTACCCTTGCGCACACAGATCCATCAGCATCCATGATTTATAAAAAGAACTCTTATTACAATAAATCATGTTTATTTTCATTATTATTTTGTATGCATCAAGAGTCGCGAGAGCGACTCGTCAATATTCAAATTTTTAGACAAAGCTACAGGTTTCCCTGCTGGACCGATGAAATTTAAAATATAAATAGATACTACTAAAAACCCAACCTTTGATATAAAATTTCATTTTGGAGCAAAAGTGACTTTTGGAGAGGACATAAAAATTTCAAATTTCAACTGAATTTCCCCTCCTCCGAGAACCAAATTTCTCTCCTGTACCTAATCTCTTTATTTGTAATCCCATAAAATGAAAAAAATAGTTTTTATTGATAATTTTCACACACAGTTTGTATAGAACAAAAATAAATTCTTTTACCTCTTTTCTTCAACAAGGCGAGTTTCTGGTATCCGAAAAGCATCCTTTCCTTTCATATACTGGTAATTTAATACCATTGTCTTGTAAATTAGGCAAATTGTCAGAATGGGCTTCACAATATTTCTATTATTTTTATTTAAAAACGTTCAAAGAAATGGGAGGCAACAAAATAATGATAGAAGTGCGTATTCGAAATAGAATAAGCTGGCGATCCAGGGCCCAGTGGCGTAGCGAGCTTAACTCGGCTGGGGCACAAACCTTTTTAGCGCCCCCCCCCCCAATCAAAAACCATTTAATATTATATGTAAAATATACAAAATTATTATATTACACTGGCACTAAATTTAAAATATATTTTCCAGAAAACAATTATAATAAAAATAAAAATTATCCAGCAATTTTTTGATTTGCGGACCATTTGGCGCCCCTTTGTGAGTAGCGCCCGGGGCATGATGACCCCCTTCCCCTCCCTCGCTACGCCACTGCCAGTGCCGTGACGTCAAACCAATGGGAGTACAGAATTGAAAATTTTCCCCTATCCTCATCTTTTTTACTTAATTTCACTAATTTAAAACTAAAAAATTAATTAATCGATAATCTTAATAATATTATTATTTATTTAGATATAATAAAAGAAAAAAAGACACATTTTTTTCCATTACACATTCTGACTATTTTGCACCCTCATGACGTCATGTATGGACAAATTTATTAATATTAGTAATTTTAATCCATAATGGAATTAAATTTTTTAGGATAGATCCATTCAGATACAAATAGATTAACGCGATAAGAATAAGTGCTACCAACATAACAAAAATAAAAAACCTAAAATTTTATAAAATTTGGTCAAATCATATTTTTATTGTTTCGAATGGATACCAAACGATGTGTTTACCGTTTTGAATGCATAATAAAGGATCTATTCATGGGATAACTTAATATTTAATAAAAAAATCAATGGCTAAATAATATTTAAATGTATTATTTCACAAAAAAAGTGAAATCTTAACCAAAAACATCGGAGATGCAAAAAGGGGCGCCTCAGCCCATAAGTGACTGATGATGGATAAATAAATTTTGATCCTAATATCGTTTCAGGGAAATTAAAAACACTAAGTCATAAGTTCTAATGACTTATTAAATATGAACTTTTTAACTCCTATATAGGCCTACACAAAATGTTTCAACTAGAGCCTACTGTTGACGGTTTAAATTTAATCTCATTTCGGCTTTGACATCCATGAGCTTATTTTCTATATTTTAATTAATGAGGTGTTTACTCAACTATGAGTTGAAAATATACACTAGGTTATGTGTTTCAAATTATTTATTGATTAAATCACTTGACGCGTTTCGATTTTTACATCATCATCGCAACTCATAGATGAGTGAACAGCTCATTATAATAATGTTTCAACAAGAGCCCACGGTAGAAGTTTAAATATGATATATTTTAATTATAATAATTTGTATTTGAATGTTTTCTTCTTGAAAATCATATTGTATATTTTAAATACAACTATTAAGAAATTATACTATATATAGGCGCCTTAAATACGGTGAATTCACAAACCTAAAAATGAAAGAATATAGCTGGGGGAATATTTTTTTTCGCTTGACAGTGAAGAATAACGATTTTGAAGGGGTTGACAAATCGTTCTATAGAAATGATATAATGGCACTCGACTATCCTTGGCCCAAGTGCGCAAAGCTAAAAAGATAGAATGCTGAAAAGTAAATAAGATTCATTCTGAATAATTGATGCTTTCCTTTGCTGATCTATCAAAGTTCAATTTTTACAAACAGGCAAATTATAATTTTTTATATTATGTCTTTCAAACTTTATAAAATAAATTATTTTCCAACTGTTAAAAATTAGCAGTAACAAGGAGTGGGAAGAGGGTCAATCAAAGGGCTGGAGAGATGAGTTCGCGTTCGCCTTAGTTTAGATGCTGCTATCGGACCTCAGAGTCACAATCGATGACGATATTTTTTTTTTTTTTTTTTTTTTTTTGTAATGATGTTATCCTTTTTACTTTTTACTTTTTTTTGTAAATAGTTTTTTCTCTCAATAAATAAGAGCTTTCTTTTTTGAGCAATTTTATTAGAATGCTAGAAGGTAGGCAACCCGACTCACTAATGAATTTTTCAAATAAATGCTCCAGAGAGCAATTAATGAAAAAATTCTCCAACTCGTAGAAAGTTGTCGTTATTCAGAAGGATTTTCATTCTATATTGTTATGAAATATTTTTCACTGTTTATTATCAAATTTATTAGAAAAACATATTTCAAAGAATATTCATATTATCAATAAAGATAATATATACTGTTATATCCCTTAAATAAATAAATATACAAACAATTTGCTTTAACATTAATCACTGGGGTTCGAATTTAAAAATGCATATTTTTTCCCCAATTGTTATTCCTCTGACTTTTCTTATTTGCGCATTTTGGGGTCCCAGGAGCCACTTGTGCATATAAATAAATGCATATTTGGAGCCTTAAGTGCCCATTTATTAATAAAATACATTTAAATTGCCTTCTGTGTTGCCTTGAGACCCGACCCCTAAGCATGGGCGTAACTAGGGGTCCCCCCGGGAAGGGCCCACCAAAAGGCTCGTGCCCCCCCCTCCCAAGAAAAATTGAGTCAATATAGGGGCTTCATGGTCCCCCGGAGGATGGCTGATCCCATGTCCCCTCCCCCCAGCGAGGATGGCTGGTCCCATGTCCCCCAGCCACATTTCATAGTTACGCCCATGCCCCTAAGCCCAGGACTACATCAAGTTGTCGATTATTACATTTTTAATGCATATTTTAGGATTTTTTGTGCATATTAATCTGAACTCTAACAAGGGTTTTTATAAGTTGAATAATTTTCGAGATCTATAAATTTGAATAAGATATAAATATTCAACGAATGCCGAGATTCGTACTTGACAAGTCATAGATTTATTTAAAAAATGTGTGAATAAGTTTTGTTGGTGAGCAAAATACTCCATGCCCCGGGAATCGAACCCAGGATCTCCAGAGGTTTTCTCTGTTTAATTCAAACGGTAAGTTGGCCCCACAGATCGTGACAGAGAGACAGACAGACATTAGCGAATATATATATATATATATATACTTAGGGGTCGTCCACATATTACGTAACGCGTTAGGGGGGGGGGTCCGGACAAAACGTTACGTATATGCGGACGACCCCTTATATTAATATAAATCTGAATAATTAAATTATAAAGAAAATGAACATTTTTTCCATTAAATAAATTATTTATTTTATTTAAAATATTGAATAATATTTTAATAATCGATTAAATTTTAATAGATTGTTGTATTTCAAGGGACCCCCAATGGAATTAAGCAGGCAGCATCCTTTAAGGGTTTTATGGTTAATTTGAATCAAATGCAAATATTTTTTTTTTTTTTTTTAACAATAGACATGATCTATAAGCTATTTTTTTTGAATAAAGGATTTTGGACCCCAAACTCCCCCCTCCCTCCATACATAGTAGAGCCAGAAAAAAAACAAATTTTTACTTTTTATCAAAAGCTAATCACACGTGCATATAGGGGAATAAAGTAGGGGGTCGCCAGCAGGGGCGGCTCTAGGATGAAGATATTGGGTAGCCAATGAATCATATTTGCTATAATTATTGTTTGTTTTCTCAAAAGTTTTGCGTTTACTTACACAGAAAAGGATATTTTTTTAACTACAACAGTGGATATAAATTAAATAACTTTTAACATTGAACTCTGTTGTAGCTTATGCCAAAACCGACATTATTATTGGGTAGGCAGTTGCCTACCCTGCCTACCCGCTAAAGCCGCCCCTGGTCGCCAGTACAAATATAATTCTATACCCTCCCCCCCCCTCCGCGGGCTGCGGCGCTGGGGGGGGGCTTCCCCCCTGCCCCCCCCCCCCGCCGGCGGGCCGCCGGCGGCGGCCCCCCCCTCCCCCTTTTTTTAATAAAAAAAAAAAATTTTTTCCCCAAACACCCCTGCCTGGGGTTTTTTTTAAAAAAAAAAAAAAAAAAAAATTTAGGATTATGAATAATTTGTAGTCCTTTTTGAAAATGGTTTGCTACTATCACGCGCAACATGAATGGTTTCATATTATAAAGAAATCCTTATTAATTGATTTCTTTTCAAGCCTATCAAGGCCAAACTGTTGTAGAATTTTTTATTTGATTTGGAAAATATCAAGTTTGTTTTAATTTAGTACTAATCGATTATCTCTAAAAAAAAATGCAATCAAATAGGAAAATGATTAAAAAAGATAAAATAAAAAATTGTCAACATTAGATATCAGTAAAAAAAAAAAATAATTAAAAATCGATATTGGAAATCAAACTTTCATGTGTGATGTACGCTATATATCTAATTTATATGAAAACATGATATTCTTTTTTTAATAAAATGGGAAATTGGAGCAGATAAATTTGTTAAAAATATTCAATACATCATCTCGAAACTTTTAGAGATAACATAATGAAACTTTTCTATTTAATGAGTTTGATAAAAAAATAAACGTAGCTAATTTGATATTTTAATGTTTTTCAAAAATATAGAAAGAGTTGATCCAATGACGTGAGACAAGATCCGGTCAAATGGGACCCAAGCCCGATTCGAGAATTTTTTTTTAAATTTATTAGGCTAATATTTATTATGCGGATACAAGGGTGGGGGTAAAGGGGGTAATTACCCCTCCCCCGAGATTTAAAAAAAAATACTTTTTTTTTTTCGAAAAATAAATTTAATTTTAATGCATAGGCGTAGCCAGAAATTATTGATGGGGGGGGGGTTCAGGGTGATTTCTCCCCCCCCTCCCCCCCCCCCCCCCGATTAATAGGGGATTATAAGATGTCTAATGAAATATATGACTGGCCACTCCGCCCGCCTTCGCTTCGCCCCCTGGACCCGCCTCAAGCTGGCTCGGGCCCGCCCTTTCTTAATTAAGTGTCGCAATTTTTCATTCAACTCGTTTCAGGCAATAAAATATCACGGGGTAACAGAGAATTTGGCGGGGGGCCGGGACCGCAATCGCTGGGGGGGCAGAGACCAGATAACTCGGTGGGCGAGTCATCACGTCAAACGATACACTTTTTAACCTCCCATCTCAGATTTGTATGAAATTTGGGTCATAGGTAGAGTCAAAGGACTAAGAAAAAGCCCCAATTTCAACTTGATATCTCAACTCGTTTAAGAAAGTGGCGTGTAAAGTTGTCAAAAAGGCAAAAAATCGACCTAACCACATCTATTGTATTTAAATTGTTCTAAAATCTCTTAGAGATGAGATAGAGAGATGAATGAGGTGTCATTTTACAGCTTTTTAGCCCCTTTCCAATGATATACAACACACCTGGGGGGTGCAAAACACTGCAAAAGTTAAAAAAATTCATTTTCAGCATCATTCATTCGTGGAATTGGTTAATTTTTAACGAAATTATAAAGAAAATAGTTAATCTACAAGTCAAAGATAAGAAAATTTTATGATTAAGATGTTGTTTTGCTTAGAAGAATTCTTGGGTATAGTGATAGAGCTGACATAACTATTTTGTTTATAATTTCGTTAATAATTAACCGATATGCACAAATGAATGATTTCTGGAAAGCTAAAGAGTTACAGAATATCGTACATATATGTTTTTTGCATTCAGGGATGTTAAAAAATTTTAGGGTTGTAAGTTAAGAAAAACTGGAAAAATTGAATTTTTAACTTTTAGCAGTGTTTTGCACCACTAAATCACTTCTGATTGGGCAGAATCTCTAGATTTTCTATGTATCTTAGCTACCTGTATATTTTTAAGAGAAAACACCAAAAAAAATCTAGAAAACTCAAAATAAGAGCGCTTTAGAGCAGAATTTCAATTAAAACGTTATATTCTCTATATCTCTAAAACTAGAGATATTCCAGCAAAACGATGGCATTTTTGGAAAAAGGACGACGCATATAGGACGAGAATAGCTCAAACTACTCCGGTACCAAAATCACTGTTAGCCTGTATAATGTTTCCCAATTATGACAAAAAACTAACGCAAGGGTTGTTTTAATTAATTTTTCTATGATCCCATCATGATCCCTCGATGAGGCTTATATTATCTTTTAACCTTTAAGCAAGGACCATTTTAGAATTTTTTCAAAATTTTCGAAGGGGTACTTTTTGAGAAAAATTAATTTAAATTTTTGATTTTGAAATTAAAATTTTTTTTATTACCACCCCAGGTGTGTTGAATATCATTGGAAAGGGGTCTAAAAAGCTGTAAAATGACACCTCATTCATCTCTCTATCTCATCTCTAAGAGATTTTAGAACAATTTAAATACAATAGATGTGGTTAGGTCGATTTTTTGCCATTTTTGACAACTTTAACACCCATATTTCTTAAACGAGTTGAGATATCAAGTTGAAATTGGGGCTTTTCTTAGTCTCTATTGACTCTACCTATGACCCAAATTTCATACAAATCTGAGATGGTGAGGTTAAAAAGTGTATCGATTTGACTTGGAAAGAATGACTCGGGCCTGGAAAGCCCCATATTTTCTCAATTTTTCTTGGGGCAAAGGGCTTTCTGGGGGGGGCCACGAGCCTTCTGGGGGGGCCAGGCCCCCCGGGACCCCCTAGTTACGCCCATGTATACAACCCTCTTATTTTATATATATGGGCCTATAATACCCAAGTGTCTCTCAATCTGTTTTTGTTTAGAATTTCATCTCAGATCTCTTTAAGAAAAAAAATAATAAATTTTATTTATATAATAATATTTATTTTTTTTCATTTGAGAGATTTAATTAATTTTAATAGGCTTTAATTTTTTATAAAGCAAGACAAAAATCAATTCTTTTCAATGGGAAAATTCTGAATTTTCTAGAATTTTTTGCGTTTTATTTAATTTTTTTTTTTACGCTAGAGAAAATTATTATATTTTACTTTCTCTTACCCTATATATGAAATATATATAGAGAGAAAGTATTTTGTATTATAGAGCTTAAATATCTAGTCATGGCTTGGGTCCAATAGGGAGGGAGGGGTTTGAACCCCCAAATCCCTAAGGGGCTAAGCCTATGTTTTAATGTATAATTTTAAAAATTAATATTTAAAAATTTGATTTGTATTTATATTCTGGCAAATAAGTACAGAATGCGCCTTTAAATTACCGAAATTAAGAAAAAATAGTGTGCTGTGCGACCAGTCACACCAGATTACCCCCCCCCCCCGAGAAACACCTCTGGATCCGCCCTTGAATCAGATGACACTCGGTATGGATGCAAAGGATTTTGCTTAGAGGGCTGCTCGCGACTTTGTTTACTTAAAGCAAATGCAAATGCAAATGTGGCATTCAGATAGATTTTCTCTCTTTCTCATTTTCATTCGTACATTGCCATTTGCTTCGCGCTCTAATTAAATCTAAAGGTGATTTCGTTGTTGGAAATTCAACTCGAATGGGCTAATGTTGAGAATATCTCTCTAACTACGTAAACTGTGTATGCAACTCACAACTGCCCGTTTCGTTCTTTAGAATGAATTTTATAAAGGGCGTAGCTGGTCTAAAATTCTTCAAAGGATTATTAGAAATTTATTTTGAGCAACGTTAAAATTAATTAAAATTTTTAGCATCAGTCACTTAAAAGAACTGAACAAATCGCTTTAATATTTTTCTCCCTTCGCTTTGCAATTTTCTTTTGATCTTTTATTAGCATAAGTATATCTATGTTTTTTCATACAATATAAATACAGGTTTTTTGCACAATTTGTTAATTAATCATTTAATTTTTCTTAAGTTTATTTTAGAATAACTGAAAGAATTACAACCTTAGTTAGCTTTATATGTTTTTATTTTTTTAATATTTAAGGGACTAAGGGCTGGTAGCTTATTTTCAGGCCTCACGAGGGGTGGCCAACTTAAATATAAAATTTCAACCTCGTAACTCCTATTTTTTTATGAAGTACAAGAGTAAAGTGTGCTTCAAAACACTTCAAGGGCAAAATGAGAACATATATTTGAAAGAGCATGTAACAAATAATTGATTTTTGAATATTTAACAAAATTGTTGAAGCGAATTTTGAGAAAATCGGAAAAAAAAACTGAAAAAGTACATAAGTAAAATACTAGTACTTTTTAGCCGATTTTGTTTAAAAGCTTATTTTCACGAGTTCGGGGGATGCCTAACTTAAATTTAAAATTTCAACCTCGTAGCTTCCTCCATGGTTAAAAATGTCCACACAGACCAATTTGCGGGACCAACTTTTTTGGACTCAGGGGATCTCAAAACATGTATATCCATCAAAATCTCGACATCGAACTTTTGACTTGATCGCAATACTTTCGCTCTATAAATTTCGTATATATAGGGTAAGAGAAAGTAAAAACCAGCACTTAATTCAAAGGTTTAAAAGAATTATAAAAAAAAAATCAATTCACTAGCCCTGAACTCCCCTACCACAAATCATTTTTATCAAATAATAAATGTTTTAATTGATAGAAATTATTTTCCTCCCCAATTGGCGTGAATACTATTGAAAAGGTAAATTCAATTATCGAATCAATATTTATTTTGTTACTGATAATATAAATTAACAAGAAGGACATTTTATCCCAAATTAAATTTAATTAAATGATGATATTTGAAAATCAGAGAATAAAGTCTTAATGAGATGTCATTTTTTCTCAACGGGAGAGAGAGAGGGGGAAAAAGATAAATAAAAAAAAAGGAAGGAATTAGGGAGAGAAAATCGAGGCCACTGACGTCATGACTTTAAACATCATACACCTTTTACATAATTGATCACGTAAAATAAAAATCTAATTCGGTCGTAATTGGCTTAAATGATTCAGGAAAAGGGCGATGCCGCCCTATCCTTTTCTACTTCTTAATTTTTAGACCATTCACTTCACTTTTTGACATCCAATCAAATTGAGATTGAGGAGGGAGGGAAAAAGAAACTAGGTCAACGTTACTTTTTGGATTGGGTAGGCTACGATAGAGAGACAAAATGACATTTGTCATATTGAAATAACACATTCAGTGGATTTACCAGGTGCGCAAGTTCAAAATGTTTTTTTTTTTTAATGAAAAATACGTAATTATTTTATTGGCCCCTTTATCCATCTCTCGGGCAATTTATGGATACCATTCCAAAAGAAAGCTCCATTTTTCATTGACATCCATTCATCCAGCCATTTTCGTACATACTCGAAGGTCTTGAAGTGTTGTTCAGCCATCGATGAGAAGAGATGATGATCAGAAGGCGCAAAGTCTGGTGAACACGGCGGCTGGGGTAGGGTTCCCAACCGAGCGAAGAAATCGTTTCTTTGACCACTTTGGCCGAATGTGCAGGAGCGTTGTCATGGCGCAGATTGACTGCCGTGTCTTCAAGCTCATTCTGGACGTTTTTCGATCATTGCATGGTTCAAATTCGATATTTTAAGGTCAAAACTAAAATATCGTATATTAAATTAGGCACTTTTATATATAAATATTTACCATACATAAGAGATCCTAGGGTTGTACGAGTATACATCTTTACAAAAAATTTTTATTTTAATAATTATGAAAGCTTCAATTACAAAATAAGGATAGAAAATTTTCATAAATAAAAATTGATCTTTATATTTCTCGACGATTTGATAGGAATTTGTTGAGTTAATAATAAATTTAGAGTGAGTATTCTTCTTCCCGACGAGTTGCAGTATTAAGTCGAAGAGAACTAGAAGTTTATTTTTAAATTTCCTATTCAAGGACAACCGCTGCCAGACAAGAAGTCGTCCAACATGGATCATAATTTGGGAGAGTCTGGCAAGTGATCACCAAAGATGGAGAGAGAACTGATGCACAAAGTGAAGGAATGCCACCAGCAACCAAAGTGGTTAGTCATCTGGGAAAACAGATGCTTGTGTCCTTTCTAAAAAGAAATTTATTAATTAAAATAAAATTTTGTATCAAGTGGTTAAATTTTCAAACGACTTTATTTATCAAATCAATGAAGTCAGTGGCTGTTAGTCTATACAACAGGAGCAGGAGCAGGAGCAGCCAAAATAAAAAGCCTCCGACTTTCACAATTGAACGAGAAGTTTCGGGATTTTTTATTGTCCCATCTTCAGTCCTTCAAATTGTTTATGTCCCGGATTTGGTCGTTTGGGCACAAGACATTCATAGTTATGTATCATTCAAGTATGTACAGGCGATTTGTCTCATCTTACTTATTCAGTGAGAATCTTTTCTTTATTTCTCTTTAGATAAAGAAATTCACAAGGAATATCTGGAGATTAAAGCTTCCTTGACGGGGGCTCGTCTCTCTCACATCATTTGATTTTGCAAATTTTTCGACTGACTTCAAGCCTGGTCATCTTTGCTACAAAAATGTGATTTGTTGGAGAGCTCGTTTCAAGAAGTGTGTAAAAAATTGCAGCAAGCATCTTTACTTAATTTGCCATTTATCAATCAACTAGCCAAGCCGTCTGCCGAAGGCGGGCGCGCCGCCCCACAGTGATCCCATTCGCTTCAAAAGCGGTCATAGACCTCTATCTTTTTTATTAGTTGGTACTTTTTGATGAGAACTCTTATATATTATATGTATTTAAACATGCTTTTAAAGAATATGTTATTAGATTTAATAAATATATTTAAGGAAAAGCGTTAAAAGATAAAAATTGAATTTGAAGCGAATTTTTTCTCCTTTATTAATCAATACAATTTTTAATAAATGATATTTTTTAATAAAAATTTGCACACATGTTTTTTTTTATGTTCTTTAACAAAAATTCGACTTTAACGTCTTATAACGTCCCAGAGTGGCAAATATGGGTCATTCCAACGAACTGTCACTTTGAAGTATACTTTACAAAGAATTAAATTTTTAAACATAAAATAAATGAATGAACTGCCAGTGTCAGAGATCAAGCTCAATAAACAACAAGAAATTTGACAGAAACGAAGATCAAATACTCTCTAAACACTTTATCTCAGGTAAATAACAAATAAAAATATCTATTTTGTTTCATATAATGACTCAAAACATTATTTAAGATAACCAACAAATGTTAATCATCTCACAAGTGATCGGATTGCTGTGATTTCATTTTTACTTTCTCTTACCCTATATATGGAATATATAGAGAGAAAGTATTAGATGTCAAAAATTCCTTGTTGGGATTTTGATGGATATACTCGTTTTGAGGCCCCTGAGTCCAAAAAAGTGGGTCCCGCAAATTGGTCTGTCTGTCGACAAAATATCTCAGGAACGAAAAGAGCTAGGGGGTTGAAATTTTATATTCGAGTTAGGCACCCTCCCCCCTTCCCCAAGGGGTGAAAATAAGCTTTTGAACAAAACCGGCCAAAAAGTACTAGTACTTTACTGATGTACTTTTTCAGTTTTTTTTCGATTTTCTCAAAATTCTCTCCGACGACTTTGATTAAAATTTATAAATTAACTATTTTTTTGATGCTCTTTAAAAAGTATATAAATAGTTTGAAGTACTTTCTGATGTGCAAACATTCGTAGCTCAGCGCCATCTATGAATCGCGTGGTCAAGTTTGGAACTTAGGTGCTAAGGGCAACTCAATTTAGTAATTTAGTTGTGTGCTGTGCGACCAGTCACACTAGATTATTTTTTCTAGTTAGTCTGATAGATTCTCATAAATTTATATACCTGAAGAAATGCAAAATGAACTCCAGGGATAAAAAAAAAGATAAACGAAATTAATATTTATATTAATCTCTCTATATTTAATTAATATAGGCCTATTAAAATATGAATTATATGTTTGTAATTTTATAAAAACCCATCTATTTTAAATAAGAAAAATGAAAAAACTGCTTATTTATATTCGTACAAACTTTTTTTGTAAAAGTTATCCTTTTTATACTAAGTATTTTTGTTTGGATATAATATTTCTGGCTTATTGCCTTTGGTCTTTTGGCTTTCAGTCAATGAGGAAGGACACCGAAACGTCGACAGAGAAAACGAAATAATTGATCAAGTATTTCTCCCGCTAGCTGAAAACTATTTCTCCTCTCCATCCCATCCTTGTAGTAATATTTTATCATCATCATTATAAGTCTTTCATGTAAACTTATTTTTTGTAAAGATAATTTTGTTCATCATCAATAGCCACCATTTTATTTAATATTTTGTAAATAACTTGTTAGTATATTCAACTGAAAAATATTTGATGTTGAAAAGGTATAGGCAATCGTCCACCTTCCAGTGGCGTGTTAGGGTGTTTCTCAGTGTAGGGGTGGTTGAAGGGGGGGGGGGGCAGAGTTCATTGCTTAGAGACGGCAAATGCCTAAATCCGCACCTGTGTAGATGCAGACTTTTATTTTACTTATATCACATCAAATAAAGATGAAGTTTGCCAAATTTATAATTTTAGGTCATTTAGGGAATTTATTTCAATTTGAATAAATGGGGGATAGATTTGCACTTTTAAATAATTTAATACTGATTTTTGTCAACAAACAGGATTATTTTATCTTTTTAATAAAGATAGACGCAATATTTATAAAAATCATATATAAAATTCACAAAAAATAATTTAATCAAATAAATGTCATTTTTCAAATATTTTTTCACTCTAAAATGCAAGTTCGAATGTGTCAAGTAATTAATAAACATCTGACAGATTGATGCAAATGGGCTCGCTTCATAAATGTTTCTTGGTATAAAGCAGCTGGTTCGTTATATTTGAATTTATTGATAAATACGTTACATTTGCATCTGAAGGAGAGAAAAAATCGCATTAAATTTTAAGGAATGTGCTGAGTCCATTTCATTTGACAAGGCAAAGAAGTTAATAATAAAATTCCTAAAAGGTATTTTTGACAATTCGAATGGAATAAATAAATCAACATTGGATGGATTTAACCCTATTGTTTATTTAAGTAGGATTGCTGTGAGTTCATTTTACTTTCTCGTACCCTATATATGAAATATATAGAGAGAGAAAGTATTGCGATCATGTCAAAAATTCGATGTCGAGATTTTGATGGATATACACGTTTTGAGGTCCCCTGAGTCCAAAAAAGTGGGTCCCGCAAAAATTGATCTCTGTCTAACGATTTTTTAGCATAAAGAAATTGAGTTATAGGATTGAAATTTTATAATTAAGTTAGGTACCCTCCCGGACACTCAAAATAAGCTTTTAAACGAAATCGGCCAAAAAGTACTAGTACTTTACTGATGTAGGCCTACTTTTTCAGTTTTTTTCGATTTTCTCAAAATCCGCTCCAACGATTTTGTTTAAAATTCAAAAATCAATTATTTTTTCATGCTCTTTCAAATGTATATTCTCATTTTGCCTTTGACGTGTTTTGAAGTACACTTTACTCTTGTACTTCATAGCAAAGATTTCAGATTTTTCAAATTCATCTCTATTTTTTTTTTTTTTTTTTTTGAATGGGTGCATAAGGTCCGAAGACCTATAATGACCAATAGTCGCATGCAGCCAGGAAGAAAATAAAAACAAAAGGAGAAGCATAAAGGGGAAACTCAACTGCGGGAACTGAGAAGATGCCTGTTGAGGTTAGACTTAAAAGTCTGAAGATTGTAGGTTTTGGGGAAGATAGACGCAGGGAGCTTGTTCCAATCACTGGAGGTCATGGGGACAAAGGAAGAATGAAATTGTTTTGTTCTGTTAGTCGTGATCTGAACAGCATAGGGATGCTGGGAAGATGCCTCTCTCTCTATGGGGATTTGTATGTTAATTTTGATTCATAAGAGAGTCTTGGAACTTTGGAACCCCTCATCCTTCCTTAAACATTCCCCAACAAAAAAATAAAAACATATAGGATAAAGTGAGTCAGGTGTGAGCGCTTCCGAAACCCTCGCAAGAAGATGTAAAGTTCACAGCGCCACGCTGCACAGTGGATCAAATTCGCAAATATTGAAGAACATAAAAGAATGTGTATATATAATTTTAAATTTGTAAAGATCCGCCCAAAAAAAAAGATAGTTATAACCTCACATTTGCGAATTTGACCAACTGCAGCGTGGAGCTGGGAAGCTTCCATCCCCTTGCGGGGGCTTCAGAATCCCTCACGCTTCACCCACTTTATCCTATATAAACCCCTATATATATATATTTCTTTTTTTTTTTTTTTGTTGATGGATGTTTAAAAAAAAATTTAAAAAGTACATCAGAAAAGTACTAAATTGAATAGTATAACATATCGTGATTTAATTAGGTATTTAATTTAATTATATAATTATTATATTTATTTAAATCTCACATACATTATTTGTTTAAATTTTAAATGCCTAATTGATTTATGACTTTAATTTTGTGGGATTAAGAAGGATCCAATTAAAAAAATCTAGTGTGACTGGTCGCACGGCACACAACTTTCTCTTAGCTTAGATAATTGAAAATTCTATTCTGGGCTTGACCTACCAGATCTATATTTAGATTCAGGCAGTGCATTAAAATTCAAGAATGTAAATTTATAAATATAAACAAAGGAAAATATTTATATTTTGTTACGATGGTAACCACGAAACGCCTATCTTTCCCATTAAGTACAAGAGTAAAGTGGGCTTTAAATACATACATTTTAAAGAGCACCTAAAAGTAGTTGGTTTATGAATTTTAATCAAAAGCGTTCGAGCCAATTTTGAGAAAATTGGAAAAAGTGAAAAATTACATCAGTAAAATACTAGTAATTTTTGGTCGAGTTTTTTAAAAAGTTATGTGTTAGGGTGAGACCTAACGTAAAAAAAAAAATTTTATACATTAAGGATACGGATAGGTAAATAAAGGCGTGGGTCCGCCATATGCGAGTCCGAACCAAATATGTTGGTGAGCTTTTAATTCACGGGCTATCGAATGAATGGGACTTGCTTATACAAATAAAATAGGGACGAAAAAAAATAGGCAAACAAGTTGTAAAACCTTTCCCGATTAAGAGCAGGAGAGTTTCGCAATTTCGTTGCCTATCTTTTTTTATATAGGGCTACATTTCGTAGAATGCTCACAAACTCTTGTCCCTAGATGTTGAGCAAGTCCGCTTCATTCTACAAAACTTCATTAGAAAAATGTTTGATAGTAGAAAACTTTCCTCTTGTAAAATAGTAATAGGCCTAACAAATAAAAATTTTTTGTGTATATGTTTAAAAATTTGATAGCATCTTGAATTTCAAAGTAATTTTTTATATTATCCACAGAGACGTCAGGGGGGGGCAGGGGCATCCCCCCCAAGGGCTCTGATCTTTTTTAAATTTTATATTATTCTTAAATAAAATATTTCAGAATATATCTATGGGTGCATAATCTGTAAAAGATTAATAAATTAATTAAATTAAATATCTTTTTGCCAAATTTGAGTACCTATTTGTAAATTTTAAGAAAAAAAAAAGTTTACCTCCCCAAGAAAAAGATGAAATGACGCCACTGATTATCCAACAAGAATATACTATTTTACTGAACCGAATACAATACAACAGAAGTTCAATTTACAATATCGAAGGAAAAATGCTAAAATCTTGAAAAAAGAAAAGAATAGATCGAGTTTGAAGAAACGAATTTTCCCTGCTGAGTGATTTAATCTTGCTAAGCTGATTTGTCTTATTTGGACAAATAATAAAATAACGAGGAATTTATATTTTTTCAGTCATGTCACAGAAACCACAGAATGATTTGGAAATTAATTCTCATTTGTTAATCTTTAGAGCTCAGAGAGCTGACGTCTTTCTTTTTGTTTGGCGATGATCATAATTTATAAGTATTGTGAAATTGTGGAATTATGTGATTCATGTTTTTTTATTCGTTAACTTGGAATTTTTAGGTGTGAATCATATAAAATTTTATAACTGTATCTTTTGACGTCCGCCCATTGAGAGAGACATTTAGAATTTCGAAGTGATGCGAACTACATATTAGTGCCGGTGTCTCTCCATCCACTTTGCCTTATTAAATAGAGTAGCTATTAATTAATCAATAACTAGAAAAGCATATGATATGAGGACAGCACGAGCATGTGAAAAAGAGGATTTTCGGGGGCATAAAATAATAATTATTCATGTGCGATAGAAATTGGTTTGATAAATTCTTTTAGCTTAGGATTTATGGTGAAATAACAAAAGTCCTTCACCCTTAGAAAGTAAAAACAATTGAGTGGTAGGACTTCGTGGATGGTATTATAGTTGAGGCGGAGTTAAAAAAATGCAAAAAGACTTACTTAAAGCAGTCAAATATATTTTATTATAGCTGTACCAGACTAGAATAAAAAATATTTGGCTGCTAAAAGTCTTTAAGTTTTTTTTTTTGACCCCACCTCAATTAAAAAACAAGATATAAATAATTAATTAAATAAAGTAAAAGAAAAACAAATAGAGTATTAAAAAAAACTTAGATAATTTATTTCTAGTGGATAAAATAAGAGAATTAGGTCACTCCTTAAAAGATACAAGAAGTCAAAAAGCTAAAACAAGTAAAGTCCATTAAATACAAAGTATCTAAAATAATGAAAGCTACAAAAAAGGAATAATGGAGAAGAGAGAGGGAAATAACTATTTAAAAGGTTCGCTTTTAAAGGAAAATATATAGAAAAGGGACAATCAAGAAGGTTTTATTGTAAAAAAGAAAAAGTTATCGTTAGCGAAAATAGTCTGGAAATTCGACAAACAGAATTCTAATTGTAGATATAATCATAATTCTATTTATATAATATAAAGCGCTAGCCATAGAAAAGTGACCGATGGGATATTTTGCATTTGGGGTGCGGAAAGGTTGGAGATCTTGGGTTCGATTCCCGAGGGCCATGGGATGTTTGGCCTCGCCAATAAATAACACTCACAGCTTTGTTAGATATACCCGTATATCTCAATGACTTAGTTAAGTCCGAAAAGAATCGAGATGTTTTGAATAGGCCTACTAATATCTAATTCAAATATATAAATCTCGAAAATATTAAACTTTTGCTTCCCGTCGTCGGGCTTCGAGTCCGCGATATCGGGATAGCCCTTCACGCTGTATGGTATACTTAATGATAGCAAATTTTATTAAAATTACTTTTTAATATTGAGTTCGCCTATATTTAGGTATTAATTTTTTGATTAAATTTCAAATAAAATATATCTTTTAATGATATTAATTTAATTATATTCGGTGTAACAAAGTACATTTAACTCCATAAGTTGACGATGTACTCACTTGCTGTTGGGGAAAGGGAGCCGGCGTCCTGAAAGGCCGGCGCATACAAAATGTCTGTGACTTGAAAAATTCACGAGGTCTTCAAGCATTCAGTTGGGTGGATGGTGACGAAATTAGAGGAAGAGAAGCCCTTCAAAGAAGGAGCTAGAGCTACGCATCTCGTGACGACACCTCCATATCTGTAACAACAGTAACAACTCTATGAGAAAAAATAATGATAGTAACCCTTGAACTCGCTCACAAATAATACTATTAATATTTATTTACTTATGAGTATTTGATATAGAGATTTATTTATAGAATTATAGCAAATTTTATTTAAAATTCAGGAGTTACCCCATTTAACATTTGAGAACAACAATTAACAATGAAAAAAAAAAACAAAAAACAAATAGACAATACAATAAAAATTCAATATAAATTCTGAGAGGAGTGTATAAAATATAAAACATAAAATACAAAAATACATAAAAGGACCAACCAGAGGGAAACGAGTAGCTTTTTAAAAACGATTTTCCCAATTCCAACCACTTTAATCTCCCGCCGATTGGCCTCAGCTGCATTTCTAAAAATGGGGGGATCTTTCCTTATGAGTCCGCACAAACCCCTGATGGAGCAAATATTTGTGTCTCCTATCAAAGACCTGCACGGAAAGTCCAATCTTCTCAAGACACATCGGACAGTCTAATCCATAATTAACAATATCATAAATAAGTTTTAGGCCATGTTGCCCCCTCCTACTTTCCAGGGATCTCACCTCGAAAAGCCCCAAGAGCTCAGAATAATGAGGAGCATAGAACCCAGGACTTTTGTAAAATAGATATGTCAAAAATTTCATCTGCACCGACTCCACGCTCTCCATTTGCACCCTAGTAACAGGGTCTCAGACATCAGAAGCGTATTCGAGGCGAGATCTTACAAGAGACATGTACCGGTATAATGATATTATTGTTTTTAGATGTTTGGAGTTTCTAATTATATCCTAGCATTTTATAAGCTCTATTGATATTTTTAATACTAGCCATATGTGGAAAGAAAGTCAGCCCTTCATCCAATAACACTCCAAGATTCTCAACGTTCTTACTTATCTTTAAAGGCTTGTTATTAAGCTATATTGACAAATTGAGTTAGTCTTTTTTTGTGTAAAGGTTATTGAGTGACATTTTTCGGAATTTAAATTTAAATCATTTATATTACATCACTCATTTAAATTATTAACATTCTGTTGCAATTTAACATGATCCTCACTATCTCCGATTTCTCTAAAATTTTTCATCCGTACACATAAGGAAATCATTCTTTATCACATGTCCAAAGTCATTGATGTATATAAGGAGCAATAAAGGTCCCAAGTTTGCGCTCTGCGGCACACCAGAAATAACGAGATACTCCCTCGATTGAGCATTTTTATAGCAGACATATTGCTTTCTATTTGTAAGATAACTAGAAAATAATTTTACCAGACATCCGTCGTATAGTGTACGGTTTAGTGGTGTGCTATGCTATTATTAATTCAGATTAGGCGCAGAAAACCCCCCTTATATAAAGAAGAAAACTGTATTTAAGTATTTAGAAAACTATATGAATTAAAAAATATATTCTTTTGTGAAAAAGATCCCTATTATCTGTTTTGACAACCTCACCTACCTCACAGAGACACTTAAGAGTGCGTGTGCCATTGGGATGCCTATCTTATAGGCGTTTAAGCTTTTTTAATTAGTAGAGAATTTAGTATGGAAAGATTTTAGGGGATGGTTTAGGAAACTCTCTTTTTTTTAAAGAAGAAAACTGTATATATGTATCCTAAATTGGCAATAAACTTGCCTGCAGAAGGGGAAGTCCCCTGGCGCTAAAAAGGCGTAAGTCAGGTTCCAGAAATGATAGGCAACAAAGGTATAATCCCTCTTGAAATACATGCGTTAAAAAATAATTCTAAGGGGGCACAGAAACGAAGAATAGAACACGATTTAATTTGTTGATTAAATTGTTAACATTTTAATTTTCATGGTTTATTTAGAAATTTAACTCTCTACTCGTTGGAAAATAGTAATAAATGATCAATATGAGGATTATAAGAGGCAATAATTTTTGCAGAGGACTTTTTCTGTTTTATGTCCCATAAAAGGAGTTTTGATTTGAGAATTGTTTTTTTTTTCGCCTTTTTATTTATTTATTTTTTTTTAATAAAAAGGTATGGGATATATTGTAATTTAATAAAAAAGGAGGATCTTTAATAGAGAACAGCTGGATAAGGGGTGTCCAGCCCGAGAGCCGCATCCCAGATAGCACTGCAACCAAAAATCGGACATTTCGACGCCGCAGGGACGTTCTGCGATGTCCCAAAGTTGCAGCATCGTCCCTTCGACGTCTAAATGTCCGCTTTTTGGTTGCAGTGCTATGTGGGATGTGGCCCAGTTGCACTTTATCGCGGGCATAAACCCTTTCATATTTGTTAAATTAATTGGGAATAAGGCTTAAACAATATTAACGGAGTGAGATGTTAACACCATCAACCCTCGATGGGTCAAATAAAATTTGGACGCGTCCCAACATCCTAGTTACTAGTTAATGATTGAGATAAAATAAATTAGACCAGGTTTTTAAGAATTTCATGCATTCAATATTAATTTAGTAAAAACAGAACTAATATCATTTCTATTATCTTTTATTCAAAGTGAATAATATTTATGTGTAAATTTTTTTTTTTTAATTTTCTTAAAAGTCAATGACCGATCTGGCAATTTGACAAGCCTTTAAGAATAATTAGAAATTTTTTTCTAAATATATCGGAAAGGCTAGAGATCGTGGGTTCGATTCCCGGGGGGCATGAGCCGTTTGGCCCACCAACAAATAAACATACATTTATGTTGAATAAATATATTATTACATTCTCTCTACGAAGTACTAATAATAGTGAAAAAATATGTGACCTCCCCGAATCCAAAAAAAAAGTAATTTTGATATTATTTTTGTAAATGAAGGTAAAAATGCTTACTGTAGTCTCTATCGCCTTTTAAGAGTTCCGTCAACCAGAAATAATGCCTAATTTTTTTTTCAAAAAATTTTAAATTTGTAATTTTTGTTTTAGCATATTTAATAAATTGCATTACTTTAAATACTATTTATTTTTCCTTTTTTTTTTTTTTTTTTTTTTTTTTTTTTTGAAAAGTAAATAATTTTTGAGATAATCACACTTTTTTAGAGTGAATGGTATTTCCAAAACGAGATTCAGCGACTGCCAGCAATTAAGAAAAATGTTTTATTTTTATGGAAAATATCTTCTCTCTGTCCAACTTTTCACCCCCCCCCCCACTCAGGTTCATACTATGAGGGAGCCTATGAGGAAAGCATGTGATTAATAGTTTAAAATAATGTTATTTTATTTTTGTTTTTGAAAAGACGGTACTTGATAGACAAAATACAGGATATTTTTTTACACCCAACAGCCTACTAATACACCTATTTTCATAAAAAAGGACAAATTTCGTGCTGCACAGTGGTATTTGAGTCAAAGATTAAATCACTTGTTTTTGAGATTAGTCCATTAAATGAATGAATCAGACCTAGGCGTATCTCCTTCTCTCAATCTTCTCTCTCTTACTTTTTCGAAAGGATTTTTTTAATCGAGATTTTTAAATGAAGCTCCTTGTTTAACCAACTGATTGAAGAGGCCTTTGACATTGTGACCCAGTAATAATTCTTTTGAATCTCTTTCTCCCACTCGTTTAACTTCATATCCATTTCCAACATCATTTCCACATTGTATAATCAACAATCAACAAGGAGACAAATGATTTTTGAGTTTGGAGTTGACCCAAAGTATTTCATCGGGGTGAGTTGCCTTTCCTTCCCTAGAAAGAGCTCAGAAATTGAAAACCCTTCTCTATATCCCAAATAAATAGGGAATATTTGAAAAGAAAAAATGTCTTTCATTCCGTGATTTTTGTATTCTGTATAATAAAAAAAAGAAACAGGTTGGGGAAGTGAGTTGTGTTTTGTGTACAGAATTTTGCAGGATGTATGGTCGAGTGGTTGCATCAAGGAAGGAACCACTCAGAATTAACTCACTCTCTCGTGGATGAATTCACCTTGGAGATGATAAAACAAAAATCGAAGCGAGAGAAAAGTCAATATATGATCACCTAAAATATTTTTTTAATTTGAACACAACAAATAAAGAGTAAAAATTTCATCCAAGGAACACAAACAGACTTGGCTTTGTTTAGATCTCATTGCTTTTTATAATTAAACCATCAGGGTACTTTTGTAGAATTTATTAATTAATTTTTTTATAACACTCTGGGCTCCCTTCAAACACGAATATATCTCAATTTCTTTTTTCACTGGCTTTAAATGATTACACATTTTACCAACACTCCTAAAGTTGAGAAGAGGGAGAAACTGTCGAGATTTTGATGGAAATACATGTTTTGAGGTCCCTGAGTCCAAAAAAGTGGGGAATTAAAATTCATAAATCTACTTTTTTTTTTTTTTTGCTCTTTAAAAAGTATATCTGTAAAATTGTTTGAATTATACTTTGTTGATGAAGTATTTCAGATTTTTCAAATTTATTTTCCGGCTCTTCCTTCCATAGAGCCAATATTAATCCCTACGGGGATTAGCATGTTAATTTCGATTCAAAAGGGAGTTTGGAGCTTTTTACACATTTAAAAAAAAATTTTTTCCAATTATGAAATTTTATATTTACTTAGGATTCTCTATTGCGTATAGGATATCCAATTATAAGATTAAAATTTTGAAAAATAACCATAGTTTATTTCAAGCAGTTATCATTTAAAATACAATTGAAAGTTAGCTAAGGTGCTATGGAAAAATAAATAGATCTATATCTCGACACAAAAAAACTGGTGTGGCAAGGACTATAGACAACTTTCGATTACCGAAGGTAAGAGAAAGTTGTGTGCGCTGCGACCAGTCACACCAGATTTTTTTGTTTTTGTTGAGACTTGGCGAAAGCATTACCGTGCAACCAAATGAGACAAAAAATTTATTTGCCTTCAATAAGATATTTATTGAAGGTTGATATAATAAATTCTCGTGACTGATTTGAAATTTGCCCTCATTTTCAGTGAAATAAAAATCAGTATTCAGGAGGCAACTGACACATTCCTTAGAATGCGAGATGTGTAAGAATTCCAGAACAAGTAAAAGATATACTAATACTTGTTTTAGAAAAAATATTTTTTGAAAGGAAAAGCCAAGATTAGATAAATAAACATTTTTATAGAATTAAATTTGTTAAGAATTAAGTAGTGAGGCTCTTTGAGTAGATACGATTATTAGTAAATAATATCAAAATTTGTTTAATTAAAGCAGCAAAATATTTAGCCGAATTTAAGAAGAAACCCATATAAAAATACCTATTTACATGCTATAAAACGAGGTTCGCATAAAAAAATAAGATCTTCCATTTGAGAAGGGGTAAATACTTTGTGGCTTACCCCTTATGCATCATACTAAATGTGATTGGAGATTATAAAATAAGCAGCGAGCCACTACCTAGATAGATGGATTACATCATAATCTGAGATAATTAATAAATGATCAGAGTCACCAGGCAATTAATAAAAAATAAGCAATGAATTAAACATAACTCAAGATTCCACAAGAGGTGATGTCATTCGAGTGCTAAATCTGAATTGAATCATTTAACGAATAAGTTTGTGACTTATTTTGTCATGATTCACTCAGAGTCATAAATATATTCCTTCATTAATATTCATGATCAATGTTAATAGTTGAGAAAACAAAATGTTGATTTAATTATATTAGTATATAGAATATAGAATATGACATTCATAAATAGAAATAGAAATTTGCTCTTGTTTTATCTATTTGTGATTACCGAGACCAGAGTCACTGGTCACATTTTCAATTTGGAAACTGTGTGTGCGGAGCGTGGAGAAAATGAAAATTAATTTCCCCTTTAAAAAAAAATATTTTTTTTTTTTTTTTTTCTTTTATCTTAAACATTTTTTTTTTTTTTCTTTTGTTGTTCGATTTTATTAAAAAAAAAAAAAAAATCTATTTGTGATAAATAAATTAGACATACAGGAAGGCCTACTACATATAAATCTGGGTATATAAGCTAAGACCAACGGCGTCGGGCTTGCCTAGGCAGGGGGCAGGGACGGATTAAAGGGGGGGGCCAGAAAAAATTGAAAAAGTTTTAAAATCATCTAAAGGAATTATGATTTTTTATCTAAAATATATTTTTACATTTATTTTAAGTCTCAAATCACCTTAACGGTTCTAGTATTTAAAGGTATTATTTAAAAAAATGTTCATCCTCCAAAGAGGCCTTCCTGTAAATTGAATCTTCCGACCAACCGGGGGCCACCGGGTTCCAAGCACCTTCCTAGGCTTCGATATAAATATTAATAAAAAACTTTTTCATTGCTCTAGCACTTATAGTTTCTGAGATAATTTGGCCAACCGCACATAGGGGGGGGGGGGGGGGGGGGAATACCGCTACTATTTGCGGAACAAAATTATATATATAAAATATATAAAAAATGCATATATTATCATCTATCACTTTTTCTTGTACGACTAACGGTTTTCAAGAAAAAAGGTAAAAATCACTTTTTACTTATTTTTGCTACAAATCCACGCGACTTATCGTACTTATCAGACGCTCTCTAATGCTGGACAAAAGATTCAACTCTTTAGAACGTTTTGTAGACAACACATGTATGAAATCATTCTTAGAAGCGTTTTTGAGAAAAAGATTGGTAAAACTACAGGCCCGACTGTCTTAATGTTTAAAAAATTTCAAACCGCTTGGCTTAAATTCATTGTTCATAATTTCCAATCCGGGAAATGAAAAGGTCATGAGACACTTGATTCAGAGCGATGTATCTCGAATTCTTGACTTTGTTAAAAATACTTTGAGCGAACAGAAGCCTAGAGAGGATTATAGTGAACTTTTAGAATTAAGAGCTATTTTTCTTGGCCTTCTTTCTGACCATCTCGTGTAATAGCTTTCCGTGTTCCCGGGGCCTTCCATATGCGAGGTGGACGGCAAAAGCCATTTATTCTTTGAAAATCTTTGTTTCTTGATGAATTTGTATTATTACCAAAAGAACAGAATGCAATTTGTGATATTTGTATTTTCATTGAGAGTGTCTAGTGTCTATATCGAAGCATGTGTTTTCTGCTGCCAAAGGGTTCTTTCGAATCTTTTTGAATACCAAACTATCGATCTTGATAACTCATGTTGCTTTACAAAATTTTTGTTTTTTTTTTGTTTTTTTTTTATGGTATTTGAGCCCTGAAGTTATCACATTGGCTTTCTTTGATGCAAATTTGCCATTTGAATCGAAATTGAAAATGGTCAATGCTTTAAATCGCGAACAGAACAATAAAAAGTGTAAAGCCAATACAAATACTAATCGATGAAATCCCGAAAAATGTCAAAAAGGTCATTCAAACTATCTTTAAATTCTTGCTCTTCCTTGGGTCATAGCACAGTGGTAGAGTATCCTCTTGTGCTAGGTGTCTAAATAATAATCCGTGGGCTAATTAGGATATAATAAATGAATTCTGATTCTAAAGAGAGTTAGATTAAATTGTATCATATATCAAAGTTCCTCAGCATAAATCTGTTCATATTTCTTTTTCATTTCATAGATATTTTCTACCATATTTTTCAGTTCGATTATATAAAATTATATTTAACAAATGTGTGAGTATGTTTAGTCAAAACCGAATTGAAGTATTAATTGAATATCTTACCTTATCTTATACTATTAAACGAGCAATGTACGTTTATTTGTTTGTTTATATGTAAGCATATCAGTTCTCGAAAACGGCTCTAACGATTTTTTTCAAATTTTAAATATATACTATAGGCCTATGCGGTCCAAATATGCAATTGTGCTAGGTCTCGTGTTTGGGAAAATTCGGGTACTAGTACCTTACTGGTGTACTTTTTTAGGTTTTTTCTAATTTTCTTGAAATTCCCTTTAAAGATTTCATCCAAATTTTAAATATTTTCTTATTTCTTCTATACAATTTAAATTGCGCCCCTGGAGTAATAATACTTCAGTGGTGTACTTTTTTTAGTTTTTTTCTATTTTCTTGAGTATGAAGAGTTGGAAGAGTATTTGATCTTCATTTCCGTCAAGTCCGACGCGGACAGTTCATTCAACTCATTTTTTAGATATTAATTTTCAATTTTAATTTGTTTAAAATTTAATTCTGCTGCAATTTTAATGAATCTTTAGTTTTTTCGATATTCTTTACTAGAATCAATAATAAATAAAACTGGATAATAAATAAAATAAATATACTTTGACTCGGGGGTTAAAAATATATTTGAACAGATAATTCAATATCTTGTGGTGTATTTCGTTTGCGTGATGTTGTAGCTGAAATTTAATTAGGTCAGAGAATGAATCAACCATCAACAACTCTCTTGGGAGATTAAGGTCGTTGGATGAGGAAACAAACAAAAATACTAATTGACAAACAAAAAAATCGTTACAAGATTTCGAGTTAATTTTTTTTTTATTTAATCATTCATTAAATAGTAAGAAATTGAAATGCCATTTAGAAATACGATATAATGGATATTATCGACATGTGTATCATCTTCTAATCTAAATCTTGGAATTTCTACTTTATCAAAAAATATGTATAATAGATTATACGAAAGTATTGCAATGTAATGTAAAAGGATAATTTTGAATTATTCAGGAATAATTAATTAATACGTTTATGTATACCTTAGTGGAGGGTAATGTGGATAAACTTTCCATGTTAAATTATAACCTTTGAAACATCGTAATTTTGGATCGGCAATCACATATCAAAGCACTGTTTATTAAAATTAATTCTAGTGATAGTCAAGGTTGATGGATTAAGACATATGTTCCCTAAATGATAAAAAATGAATTTGATTTGATTTTTCAGCATTTCGGGTTATCGATTATGCATTAGTAATCACCCCATTTGACTTCGATATTAACGATTTTCAAGAGTTATATAACGGAGAGGAAGAACTGTCACGAATCAAATTTTTAACTTATTCTAATAATTCTTTGTAAGTAGGCAAGTATCGTGATGAGGGCTGCTTGTGAAAAGGGACTCGGGGGAGGGGATAACTAATCTGGTTATAAGCCACCAGTGGATGAGGAAACGTTTCAAACTTTAATTTTGAATCAATCAATGCTTTAAGAAGAGCTTAATTGATTTGTTTTTTTAAATTTTGCTAATATATCCAAGATAAATCTAAGTTTAATTTTGGATTCGTAATCATAAATTAATATACTGTATTAATATTAAATAAATGTTCGTATGGGCAGTGAATTCCATAACCTCAGAAAAGTCGTTAAGCTACGAGTTCGGAGCAAATAAAAATATCTGGTGTGACTGGGGGACAACACACAACTTTCTCTTACCGAAGGGTAAGAGAAAGTTGTGCACCGTGCTGGTTTT
This sequence comes from Euborellia annulipes, assembly GCA_023213315.1. Taxonomy (NCBI): domain Eukaryota; kingdom Metazoa; phylum Arthropoda; class Insecta; order Dermaptera; family Anisolabididae; genus Euborellia; species Euborellia annulipes. The sequence continues at coordinate 81,863 of JAKCPI010002902.1, forward strand.
CCTTTACATGGAGTTTGTTCAATGTAACAAAAAACCTCACGTGCTACAACTTTTTTCGGCTGAAGGGTGATTCTTATATATTTTCGAGTGCTAAATTCAGGAAAAATAGTGAAAAAATTCCATCACGTACAGTTTTTGCAGTAAATGGTGTGGAATATTCCCTTTATGTGATTTTTTTTTTTAATTTTATGAGATTTGCAAATAAAAAATTTGAGTTCCATGCAACATATATGAAATTGTACTATTTCCCCTCATTTTTCTTTGCATTTTGTAGAAAAACTTTACGTGATAGAAAAAAACCTTGGTCATATTTGGATTCAGGACACCTCAAAATATAAAGTTTAGCCACCAAACAATTTTCAAAAATTGGAAAAACGCAGGCCTGTATAATTTAAGGAAGCACTTTATTTTATAAAATTATACACTTTTTTTTATCATTTTTATTGTAGGAAGGTAAATATTTTTTTATAACAGGAATTTCTTTTGATTTAAATTTTTTTTTTTTTTTTTTATTCTCGAGCTACTCCTTTAGCTATGTCATTAAAATAATATAAATTTTTTAATTAATTTATATTACAAATACAGTTCGTGCCTCGGGATATATTGTTAATTATGTAAATATTCATAATATCAAACAAATGAGAGCAATTTTATTCAATTAAAAAAAATTATATATAATATTATAGAGAACTGATTTAATTTAATTTATTATTAACTGAGTGGGAAAATTTTGTTTGAGACCAGCAGCAAAATATTTTTGCCCTCTGGTAATATTTCTGCCCTTCCTTTGAATAAATAATTTTATTTGACGTTAACCGAGTTGGCTTTGTCGATGTGCAGAGCCGTCGACCGGAATGGGTTTCATGTCTTTCTTATGAAAATACTGTTTTGATAACGGGAAATGTCCCAATTACTTACCTACATTCTAATTTTCTATGTATTTCATTTGAAAGTAAATTAAAAAATAATCCTAGGGATTATTTTACTTTTTATAGGCTTTTTAAAGGCAAATATTTAAGAAAGAAGTCTGAATGTTTTATATCATATATAATTATTTCTTGCTTCTATTATAATTATTAGATTAGAGTAAAAAGTATTTTTTTTTATTTAACAATTTTTGTATCTATATTTCTTTATCATTAATAAAAGAGTAATTTCTATTTTGATCTTTTTCCATAGAGAGATTGAACAAGGATGGACTTTGCCTTTAGCTGAGAGCGAAACGTCGGAGCTCTCATCATGTTGTAACAGGTGAAATACAGTGAAAATTATACATGTAGAGGGTAATTTACCCCAAACGCAGATTGTCAGCCAACCCAAATCTCTTCAGTGTCTTATATAAAAGTAATCAATGTCGTTTTTTTAAATAAAATTTTTATTTTATCTTATTAAATTTATTCCCTAATAACGATCCTTTCGAGTACTAAATAAATAATTAATGAATTAGGGGTAGCGAGAAAAAAGGAATTGAGAAAGAGGTTTTAGTTATTAAATTTTTTTTTACTAGACCATTTAATCATTAAAAAATGTTCTTTCAAACGGCTTATATTTTTTTTCTATAGGCCTACTATACTCAGGAGTGGACCAAGGGATGGAAATAATCTTCTCTCTTCGCGTTATTCCTGCACAGCTGCGTCTGCGTCTGCGTCGATCAAGAGAATTTTACCCGGCCCTGACCACAATTCCATTGAATCTGTTAATCTTTCTAGATACTGTATAAAACACTTTCTCCCATCGAATTCCAAGACTCCTTTTTTTGTTGTTGCGGATTATCCTATTTTTTTACGTTCTTCAACACATATTTCATTGTATGACACATTTAATATCAAGTTTTCTTTTTTCTTTTGAGGCCTTGTTTGCTAATTAGAAAAATAATAATAGTAATTTAGTGATTCATTTTTTCTCATTGATGTTTACTTTTTTATATAAATGTATAATTTTCTTTATTTTTAAATTTTTTGATAAATTCAGCAACAGTGGCGTCATTTCAACTTTTTCTTGGGGGGGGGGGCAAACATTTTTTTTTTCTTAAAATTTACTTACAAATGGGTACTCAAATTTTGGCCAAAACATAAATTTAATTAATTGTTTAATTTTGTACAGTTTGTATACTCGTAGATGTATTTTGGAGTATTTTATTTAGAATAATATAAAATTTTATAAAAATCAGAACCTGGAATTTTATGTTGCTAAAAATTGAAAAATATGTATGTCAATATCAGCGGCGTAACTAGCCTTTGAGGGGGGGGGGGGGGGGCGAAGCTCAACTAGGGCGCCGTTTTTCGTTAGACCTTTTTTTTTCCTCTTACCCTATATATGAAATATAAACCGCTCAAATTCGTTATTTGCTTTGCTCGTTGAGTGTGTCTGTAAAACTCCAGCCCAAAAATTCTTTTCCAGAAGGTTCTGTACACTAACAGCAGTAATATGGATTTTTTGGATAATTACTATTATTATTTTTCTAATTAGCAAACAATGTCACCAGCGGCCGAGATTTTTTATTAGAAAAATATCTTCAAAATCCTTGCAGTACCAATGAAGATTATCATAATAAATTTGAAAAGAAACGAAAAAAAGCCCAAATGCGACAAGTGACACTTGTAATAACCTTTATGTGTCAAATTTCAAACTGGCCCACTCGGCTCGGTCGACAATCCCACCCATTTCGGATCTGAGCAAAATGGCTCCATCTAAATGGATCTGCCGAGTATGTACAAAAGGTCGAATGCCTGGCTCGGTGGGCTTTAGCTTTGATAATGACTGTACTTACTAAAGGGGCCCTTACACGATCAATCATACTGTCAGTCTGAGTGAATCAGTCCGATCGTCAGTATTTTCTTCATTCAAGTATAATTTTACACGTAGCATTCAGACTACCAGTCAGAATCAAGTTCTTTTTGGCTCATTCGACTGTGGGAAGCCTCTAATTTGTCTTCTTAACTAAACTAACTTTGTTCCCTGCCACTAAGTAACAATAAAAAAACAAAAAGAAAACGGCCATCAGTGTTCAGTCTTGCCCATACACGTTCAGTCAAAACGCCAATCAGCTCAAATACTGTCAGTATGATTGATCGTGTAACGGCCTCTTAAAGGTTCCAAAATATGAATAAATAGTAGGCCTACGATAATACAATAAAAGACGTGGACTCAACAAACTCCGGTATGACTGAGGTCAGAATAATTTTTTCTCACCACAGTAATGGATTTTTAAATAATTTTGACTAATATGACTTAATATATTATTTAATTATAAATAACTATAGACAATATTTGACTTAATATGTTGTCATGATCTTTAGGGCATTTTTAAATAAATTTCTTCATCCGTTCCGTTTCGGTTTTGAACAATAAAGTCTTAAAGTAATACGGATGGGTCGATTCAATTTTAGGTATGGATTTGTCTGTCCATAAACCATTAGAAATTGGACTCATACCTTCTGTATACCCCTAACAACATTTTATTATATTTAAAGAAATTTAGTTGATGCTTTAATTTTCTCCGAATCTTTTTCCTTGCGGGAAATTGGATTGACGGGAATTTGCCCAGCTAACTTTCAATACTTGACGTTCAGATTCAAAATGGTCCATTTTATTTTTATTAGCTCTTCATTTTTCATAAGATGGTTCATAACTTATTATTCATTTCTTTATTTATCTTTGCCAGATTGTGAATCCTTATGAATATCAAATTAGTTATTTTATTTATTTAAATAATCTATTTATATTTGAAGACCAATATTGAATTATTCAGTAAATTGATTTAATCTCCCTTTAGTATTTTCTGAAAATCTCACTTGTCGAAAATATGTTGTTAAACTAACAAATATAATAAATAATACTTATCTCTCTAATCAAGAAACTTAAATAATATAATTGTCCAAAGACAAATAATCAAAGTTCTTCTTCTTGTATATATAGTTTTATTTAGCAAATTACGTAAGAAAATAAATGTCATATGCTAAGCTCTTTATAATCACCTTATTAATTGATTTAATAGGTACCTTGAAACAAATTGTGTTAAAAAGTTGTACGTTGCTTAAATTAGTTCGTTTTCTGAATTCAATTATTCTCTTTAGACTGTTTCCAAATTCGTGACTAAATAAATAAGAGAACTATATTTTTGGCTTAGTAACATTTGCTAAAAATTTTGTCTCCTTATTACTAGGCCGAATATTATTTAAAAAAATTTCTTGAAGCTATAAATAAATAATAATAATAATTATAATTAATAAATAAATATTATAATAATCATCATCATTCATACTATAATATAAAGCACTAGCCGCTGACTTCCGTTTTATGTTCCTTTGTTTACCACTCGCTCTCGCTGATTGGCCAGAGACAGAGGAATTGGAGTCAGTGAGGGAAATTTAAAACTTTAAAAGGCGAGCAAGAGGGTCCAGGGGGCGCAGCCCTCTGGCAAGTGGGAAAGTCCCCAGAAGGTGGCCTGTTATAATAATAACACTACTCGGCAAAATGAATTTTTTTTCGAGCCCCGAGATAATTCCTTCAGATTCTTAAGTAAAATGCCCTCCTGAATCCAAATATGACCCCCCCCCCCCCCTTCGAACCAAATGTTCATGTTTTTGAACTTTTCGCCTCTGAAGAAATGTTAAGGCCAAAATATTCTTTTTCATCCCTCCAAATTTAATTCATGGCCCTAAGTTAAGGAAAAGGGGTGAAAATAAATAGGGGCTGTACCCCGAAAAAGGTACGTGGTGGGGTAAAACGGAGGTCATATTTGGATTCAGGAGGTCATTTTACTTAAGAATCTGAAGGAATTATCGGGGCTTTTTTTCTTGCCGAGTAGTGTAATTAATTATCAAATAAATATTGTATATTGAAAAATATTAATATTTTGAAATAAAATTTGTGCCTGAAATCTTTAGAACCTACAAGTGCATAATAAAATTATCATTCTTTTTTAGATTAATTCATTTAAAAATAAAAATAATCCCAGGTTAATAAATTGAAATATTTAAGCTTCTAACGTTATTATTTTTTTGATAACTCATTTTATAAATCAGCAGAGGACAGTATATTTCGAGGTATAAAAAATTTTGTTATTTAGCTTGGAAAAATTTTAGACGTTGGAAAAAAAGAAAAAGTTTATAGCAACTTTTTCATACTTGATTGCCCCCCAGGGCGTTACTATGCCACTCCCTGAAATCAAATGCAAAGTGAGCTAGGATGTTTTTTATTTAGTACGGAAATAAAATCCTAGAGAATTGGGAGATAAGGAGAAAAAAACAGCTTCCTTTTTCTCTCAGCTTCCTTTTTCTCTCTCACCACTCCAATTTATTTGCAAATATTTCGGCTCCTATGCAGGGGCCATCTTCAGTGCATATCTGTGAAATTTAGACAATAAATTTATTCTTTTTTTACATATACAATTTAAAAAATTTTCATATGTTCTTTACTCACATCAATTTTGTGAAAGAGATTGTCAAAATTATAAAATAATTGAGAAAAATTGAGCGCATGGGCCTCGTGTCTGGACGCTCTACGGCAGAATATGATCTAATTAACAAGGCTAATTAATATATATATAATTTATTTATCCCTTTAGATCTCTTGTTACAAACATATATGATTATTGGCATTTGATACGAATACGAATCGTCCTAAAACATTTTACAAAGAGGCCATAGAATTATGTAAAATTTGATAATAAAATGTATAGAGCCAAGAATGGCTTACCCCTAGGGGGTAGTCTCTCGGGGATAGCTTCAGCCTTTGTTTTAAAGAAACTCTTCCATGAGATTATAGAGCCCAAAAATTAACTTTTCTTCTTTCTTTATGAGGATGACAGTTTGACAGCCATTGGAAAAGAAGATATAGATTTAATTTTAAGAGAGTTAAATAATTTTCACCCAGCGCTAAATCGCTATAGAAAGGGAAGCTAATAAATCTAAAACATTTCTTGATTTAAAAATAGTAAGAGGGGATGATGGTGGTTAAAAGTCTGATTTGCGGGAGATTCTAATTTTGTTTGACATTCCTGAAATAAGCAAAGATCTTTCGCTATCTATTGCTCAATTTATTTATTAACTTTTATCATATAAAACATTTTAACCTAACTTAATTTCTTGTATTTTATTATTTGTTTAAATTAACTTGAAAAAATTTTAGCCCCATTTGTCTTTTATAAATGAACAAACCTTTAGAAACCTAAAAGCATATCGTAGCCAAGCTTCTCGGGTAAAGACTCTCATAAAAAATGCAAATTAAGCGTCTGAGAGTCGGCAGCGGGGAAATGCCAAGATGCGAGATGATTTTGGAAAAAATTTTTAAAGGGACATCTCCCACATTATTTCTCTCTCATTATTTTCTTTACCATGCCTTGGCATTTATATTCCAACCCCACAATAATATTGTGATATTGTATTTTCTCAGACCTACGCCGCCTCCTGGAGAGGAGACCATGCCCGGGGCCATAACCTTTAAAAAGGCTATGTTCTTGAGTAGGGGGGGACCCAAATGATCTTGCGGGCCACTTTGGAAATGCATCATAACTCCGCGGGTCTAAAATAAATATATTGCAAGGAGTAGTGGCTGAATGTATAATTTATAATGAAGAGATAAAGGCAGCTAAAGCAAAATAAAGAAAACAAATTTGCGGATTGGCCAGCCCTGTTCTAGGGCGTATCACGGGCGCACAGTATTAAATTTTAATATTATAGAAGTCTCTATGAGACGAAATACGCCAAAACGCAAGTTGATCATTTGAATTTCCTTATTTCCAGGAACCAATCACTACCTTCCGCAACCCATAGAGACTAATTTTTGACAATGTAAAAACTAACTTTAATTAAAAATTAAATAAAAAAAAAAAACTTTCTGCCATTATCTGTTAATATCTCTTCAGTTTATGATATTATTATTATTTGAGATATGGGCGTGCCTACTACTAAGGCCATTCACGCCACATTACATTAATTGTTACATCTTTTTTATTCTTATTTATATTAATGCAATAATTTAACATTTATTTATTGGCACCTCCATTGTTTCTTCCAAATTTGGTCTGATCTACTGTCGATCCTATATACGATTGTATAACGGCAAACTACACATAATAATACACTGATAACATATTTATAAGTAATTATTTAATTTCGTTCGTTCATTCAACAAGTGAAGAATAAACAACTTTAGGTCACGAAAAAATTTAGTAAAGACATTCATAAAACATTTCTAAATTAATTAAAAAAAAAAAAAAAATTAATTTGCTTTTTAAACTTTTTCAAGATGTCATACTTAATTGATGGATTTATTATTGTATAGGTATTTTATAATGATTTATATTGATTAAAATTGAAATAAAATGAAGAACTACTTGAAGACCTTAGCTTCTACAGTATATCCAGGTTGTAAATTATTAATTAATATTTATACAAATTGTGTTATTTTCTGTTTGGCGGGGGGTGCAGGGGGTGCTCTTCTTCCATTTCGCTCTGCTATACCAGATGGTATATGGTAGGTAAGAGAAAGAAAAAAAATTTGGCTTTGTTGTTGAAAGAAGCGCAAAGTAGATTAAATGATTTCATTTTATAAACAAATATTTATATAAAACTATCTCAAAAAGTCATCATATTATTATAAATAATGATTAAAATAATTTTTAAAAATTATTTTAAATCTTTAACAGAAGTGAAGAACAGTCACAAATAAAATGCAAGACATTTTGGGCGTCATTGAATCGAAATGCAGGGCTGACCCGCAAAATGCGCGACGAATGCTAGCCCTTGACAACAATTTAAAGTTCCCTCTTCATCAAAACTCTTATCACTTATATATTAGTTTTAGAAGTTTTTCAAAATTTTGTTAAAAAATAATGACTTAAGTAATATTTAAATAATTATTCTAATTAAAATCTCCTCAATTAATAAAAGACAAATATCAAAATAATCTAAAAGAAAATAAACAGGAATGTAGCGTGATCTGACAACACTGCACATGTCTTGTCTCTGGCTCTGGGATTTTGGCCCGATAGGAAATCCAGCAAAGTCGGCTAACGGTCGCCAATCCAGCTGATTGCGAGTCCGCCATTCACGGCGAGTTTTGGGTCGGAGCCGGGCAATTTTGGCTTTTGGATCTGCCGTGTATGGCCTGGAAGGCTTTGGAGAAGCAAAGTGTAATGGAGGGGAGAGACACGATCGAAACGGGAGGGACTGGCCAGGGTGGGGGTATGACGTCATCGCGAGGAGATAGGGCATGAGGCCTCGCCCGGCGTGAGCTCATAGTGATGACGTCACACGCCCGCCGGGTGACCCGATTACGATCACCAAATATAGATTGACAAATGACTTTGAATTATGGTCATTTACTTTTCTTTTCAGGTAAGCATCTATGAGGTCAAGGTATAATTTCAGAAAATAGAGAAATCCTTATCTATTAGTCCAATATTAATATCAATATCAATATCAATTAGAGATTTCTAATAGAAATTATAAATTGACTAATAACACTCTGGGCTCCCTTCAAACACGAATATATCTTTCGCCTTATAATAAATTGACTAAGTCGATTTTCTTTTAATAATCATTTAACTATAATTCCTATTTGTATATGATGAAATTTAAAAATGACGCTTATGTAATCAAATAACTAAAAATTTAAATTTCTAAAAGACAATAATTATAACAAGAAGCGAATGTAATTTTTTACAAAATATATAAACATAAGTTTTAAAAAGTTTGAATTAGCTCCCTATGCTTTGTCAATTAGAAATTTTCAGAATGCGAGTTTGAGTTGTTCATAGTTGGGGATCAGCAACACCCGATTTGCTATCACAATATGAATGGGGCTCGCTGGACCAGACATTAATTAACTGGCCAAATTAGAGGGCAAACACAACTAATAGGGTAAACGTGCCACCGCTAATTGGCAACTAAATACGAAAAATATTATCTTTATCATGGTAAAAATAAAATTTTTTAATGTGTTCTTTTGAGTTTGATTAAATTAATTTGTCACCAATATGTGATAAAAATGATTTCTAAGTGGTCATTATAACACAGCATGTCAACAATAAGCCCCTCAAACCTCAAACCTATATACCTTAAGATAGATTGTTAAATTAGTTTTATTTTTTTTGCCTTATTTGTACATCAAAGTCCTAAATTGTACCACCTATGTTATAGGCTCTACTAGGGCTGGACGGTAATGGATTTTCATTACCGACCTCGATAATGAAAAAAAACCGGTTTTTCTCGAAAGTCGGTAAAAATTTTTTACCGCCCGCGGAACCAAAGTTTGCCGCCGCGGAACATTTTTGCGGAACCAAAATTTTTCCCAGGCCGAAAAAATATTTTACCTTTTTTTTAGAGAGCCAATTTTTTGCCGAAACATCTTTTTTTTTAGAGACTCCGATTTTTTGCCGAAACATTTTTTTCCCTAGCGGAATCAAACCTTTTTTTTAGAGAGCCAATTTTTTGCCGAAACATTTTTTTTTTTTTGCGGGACCAAAATTTTTCCCCGGCCGGAAAAATATTTTACCTTTTTTTAGAGACGCCAATTTTTTGCCGCCGCGGAACCACAATTTGGTTTGCCGCCGCGGAACATTTTTTCTCGCCGAACCAAAATTTTTTACCGCCCGAAAAAATAGGTTTTTACCGACTTTCGAAAAAAACCGGTTTTTATCGAATTAGAGGTTCGTTACCGCGTTTTCGGTAAAAAATTTTTACCGGTTTTTACCGGTAAACCGGTTTACCGTCCAGCCCTAGGCTCTACCAATCTTTTTCAACTTCCGGAGGTGATCCCTGACATCGGCTAAGTTTTTTTGTTTCGTCTTTAGAGTAAATATTCATCCCTAGCAAATGCTTCAGAGTTGGCTTTGGAACCCTTAAGTCCTACATAATTAGTTTATCCCCAAGTCGCCATTTTGCAGCTCGGAAATGGCTCTTGATATAACAACCGCACTCCATTTACCATATTTTTTTCCATCTTGTACCATCAACGTTGTACATTCATGAAGACACAGAGTGGTACAATTTAGTATTGGTTTCATGTCAAAGAAGTCAAGATTTTGATGGATATACCGTTTTGAGGTCCCCTGAGTTCAAAAAAGTGGTCTGCCTGTGTGTGTTCAATTTAAAGCATGAAGGAATTGAGCAAGGAGGTTGAATTTTTTATTCAAGTTAGTCGCCCCCTGAGACGGGAAAATATGCTTTTGATCAAAATCGGCCAAAAAGCATTAGTACTTTACTGATGTACTTTTTCAGTTTTTTTTCCGATTTTCTCAAAATTCGCTAGAACAATTTTGTTTAAAATTCATAAATCAATTATTTTTTAGATGCTCTTTAAAATGTATATTCTTCTTTTGCCATTTAAATCTTTTGATGCACACTTTACTCTTGTACTTCATAAGAAAGACAAGAGAAATTGTTGCCATGGTAACAAAATATAAATATTTTTTTAAGTAGGGCCTATTTAAATTTTATATCTTGAATTAAAATGTACCGTACTGTCGGAAACAAAATATATGTAGACGCAAAAACATGGTGTGACAAGCGTAGAACTTTCGATTACTGAAGGTAAGAGAAAGTTGGGTGCTGTGCGACCAGTCACACCAGATTTTTAATGAAGTGATCTCTATTGCAAATCTTGAAATTATATTATGAAATTTGTAATCAGAAAACCCTTACACCAATTTGCATTCAAATCTAAAAGTTCTTTCTATTTCTGGGCACATTTTTTCAGATCCGAACCAAGGTGCGTCGTCGTTTCCCGGGTCATTCAACGCCCTCTTGGTTATCGATTGCCCTAATCCACTCAGAGGGCGAGTTACGATTTAAAACAACCCAATCTCGAAAATACTTGACATTTTCAATGTAACAAAAACCTAAATAAATAATAATTAAAATCTAAAGTGAGAAGAAAAGCCCCCTGTCCCCCGACAAAAAGAACCTTTGCAGTTAAAAGGACCCAATTTCTATTTAAAATCGTTCAATTTAATGCGAAAAACACGAAAATTCCTAAGAAAAGGTTAAATGCTTTTCCCGGAAAAATATCAAAATATTTACTTAAAATTCCCATTAAAAAAGTGAATGTTTTTTTTTCTGTTAAAATGTCTAATTTTTTTTTCTTAAAATATCTAGGAAAAGAGTCAGTCTATCCCTAATTAGTTTGAATTTTAATTATTTTAGCATTAGATCGAATAGCAAAATAAGTTCCAAAGAACCACAGAAGCAAGTGGGCACGAACTTGCGGCTCATTTTTTACTTTTTTTTTTAATTTGTGATAGAAACTCGTAAATAAATTTAGAATGTTTTCAATTTTTAGAAAAAGGAAAACGGGGGCGATCGCCTGAATCCCCCCCCCCCTCCTGTGATATCGAGGGAGCAATGTTCACTTGAGCCGTTATCAAATAACTGGTTTTTAAGTAATCATTGCTATATACTCATCTTTGTTCACTTGAGATGACGTAATAAAGGGCGAGTGCCATTCCAATTCATCTATTCTAGATGTCACTTTGAGAAGTCACATGAAGAGCGAGTCTAGTTCCAATTCATTTATACCTCTACTTCATGTCACGTGAACATCCACTTCAAGTACGAATAATTTAGGGGAATTGCAAATGCACTTGACTCGGGCAAGCAACATTATTGGAAACAGCCTATGACAACTTTTCCAAACTCGTTTAAATATTTTTTACACATTTTTTTCTAAAGAAATTAAAATATTTTCATTGTGAGGCCCGGCCCCTCTCAAAGATGAGTTTTATTAAAAAATCTGGGGTGGTGGTGGCACAGCACACAAATCTCTCTTGTCTTCGGTAATTAAAAGTTGTGCTCTGGGCTGTTTACCGCAGATTTTTTGAGTCGACTTATATTTAGTTTCCGGCAGTACGGTACATTAGAATTTAAGATGTAATATTTATAAACAAAGGAAAATATTTATATTTTGTCCATGTGAACTATTTCTCTTTCCTCTCTTTCATACGAAGTACAAGAGTAAAGCGTTGAAGCACACTTTTCTCTTGGGCTTCAAACAATTTTGGGGAGGAGAATATACATTTTAAAGAAAATTTAAAAAATAAATTATTTATAAATTCAAATCATTAATTAGTTTTTTATTTATATTTTGAGATTACCTCCTTCAATTTATTGATCCAAACGAACAACAGTTGAGAATTTAAATGCAATGCCATAAATAAAATTAGTCTTCATAAATGGAACAAAGTGATGTAATTTCAGTCCAAATCCATTTCTCTAACACTTTTTAAATGAGAGACGTCACATGAAAATGAAATGAGCAGGAGTCACGCTATGACGCAGTGACGCCGGAAGTCAGCCAGCTAGGAGAAAAGTCTCGTGGTTTGTGAATCATTTGATTTCGGGGATTTATCATGTCTCCCTCTCAGCAGATCTATGAAAACCTAGAGAAGCCGATTCTAAATTCAAAAACTTTTAAAATTTATGGAAATTTTCAAATAATTTTCTCCTATTATCATTAAATAACTAAGAAATATTTAATCTCAAACAATTCTATATAAAAAAAAACTCAATAACATTCTCTTTTAGCTATTTTATTTTTTGGTTTAACGTCTTTTTCAGGATCCAAAGCCATTTAGACCCTGACCTTTTATTTGAATTGATTGGTAACCAATTCAGTTGAAATACATTTTTGTCGCTTGGGGTGGGGATCGAACCCCTGACTCCAAGCAACAGTCAATTTTTATTTCAAATTAAATACTAGCTAATAAGATTAGGACTATTTTAAATATTTTATTACTCTCTATTTTATATAATAGGTAAGATATGAGAAAATGTAAAAAAATAATAATAGCCAGCAGATTTATCACTTTACCTGACGTCCTTTATTTAGCAAATATTTCGATGCATAGAAGACGCATCTTCTTCAGTGCAGCGAATATTTGCTAAATAAAGGGCGTCAGATGGAGCGATAAATCTGCTTGTTATTATTCTCCAACCCCTTCACTCTACTCATCCGAGCCTACTATATAGTCTGCAAAAAAAAAACTTTATAATAATTCCATTTATAATTTCAAGTCCTTCATTCTTCGCCAAGCCCTTGAACAAAAGCGAATTCAAAAGTCAGGTTCAAGGGAGGTAAATTTTATATTTCTTGTAATACCGAATGATTATAGCATTCGAGAAAAGAAATAATCTTTTTAATATAGGCCCTAGACAAAAAGGGGAAATTGTCAATGATCGATATTTTTAATCTATACATGACCTTTGAATTAAGTATTGCTTGCATCTTTCAGTGAAATTTTATTCATGACTCAGAAAGATAAGAATTTAGATTAGTGGTTTTTACCCTCGTTAATTATTTATATGTAACCTATTTGAAAATTATTGAATTTTGTGGTTAAGAGCCATAACAAATTTTTAATTAAGAAAGAGAAAAATCATGTCAAAAAAAAAAATCTTAAAATACAATTAGCTAAGCCAGTGGGATCTAAATATGCAGAGCGGACAATTATGTAATTAAAAATAATTAAATCTCTCATTTTGAAGGGTCTTCTCCCCTTTTTACAAGATTTTGTCTCCTTAGGTATCTATTCATGTATCTCATTTGAAAACAGAGCTCATCAATCGTGCAAAATCGTTTTCTGCATAAGCTCCCTGCTCAGATCATCAGCTGCTTAGTAAGGAAATATTCCGAATGATTGCAAGACATCAGGAAGAGTATTAGAACATTCCTAATAATGAGAAATTGACAACTAACAACAGGGAAAGAAACCGCACGAAGAGTTTTAACTAAGTGCAAAGTGTAACTAAGTAAGTGAAAATCTTGAACGCACGGTAGAGCAAGTCTCCGATTGCTGGCTCTCGCCTTGAGGCGTCGGCGAAGGCTGCTTCATTCCCTTCACTCGCTCGCTTATGCCGGGCAAATTTACTCAAAAATCAATTTAAGGATGATGAAGAGTCAGCTATTTATTTATTTAAATGTAGTTAAAAAGTATGTCTGTTAAATTTCATTTGTCTATTTTATTATATTCAATATATCAAAAAAAAGTAAATTTTGGAAATATAAATCTTCCCCAAAAATAAAATTATTTTTTAATAAATAAGAAATTATATGTTTAATATAATTGCTCAAGTAGAAGACGATCTATCTACATAAACTTGGTAATACAGTAAATGTCACATTAAATTGTACAGATCTAGAGTTTTATTAATAGCAAGTCAAAAAATAAAAAGGCTTCTACTGTTAGAAACATAAAATTTTAAAAAAACTTCCCGGGGGTTCGATTTGCCTGAAAATTTTTGATAATAAACCACTATTCATTCCACAACTTTTCAGGCGGTTCCGGTCGTGGGATCTCCATGGCTACTATTTTTTAAAAATTATTAATAGGAAAAAAGAATTTTTCAGATTTTCAAAAATCAAAAAAACCGAAACAGCCTGAAAAGTTGTGGAATGAATAGTGGTTTGTTACCAATAATTTTCAGGCAAATCGAAGTATGCATGATTTTCAGAAAATGACTAAAATTTTAAAATTTGAAAATAACACAGAAAAATTAAATTAAAAGTTGGAAATTGGACCATTTTTAAAGGAGTTATGAGCAAAAAACAAAAAAAGAGAGGTTTTTTCAAAGTTTGAACCGATGATCAAAAAAATCTCAAAATTTACCAGGAGGGTTTTTTTAAGGGGTACTAAAAAATATCAAAAAATGAAGGAAATAATTAAAATTTTTCAAACCGTTCGATTTGGCGTGGAATGCCCCATATACAGCATTCCAATGAAAATCAAAGGAAAAAAAATATTTAATTAACAATTTTTATTATTATTCATTTGAGAGATTTAATTATTAAAATTAATTGGCTTTGATTTTTCATAAGGAGAGAAAATTGAATGCTTCGCTTTCCAATGGGATTATTCTGGATTTTCAAAAATTGTTTGAGCTTTCTGAAATGAAAATTTGGAGCCCCTAGTATTTTTCCTTATTTCTCCATAATAATATTAGATGATATTAATACGATTTATGTTTAAAATTTAACAAACCTCTTAATTTTGAAGTCACGCTTGATAATTTTCAAACCTAAGCTAATTTGTAAATTTTTATGAATATCCCTAAATAATTATTATATTTCTATCAAATGGATTTTTCAAGTCTTGGAATTCTTGGGGCCTTGGAGTTTTTTTTTTTAAATATTTATAAGGTAAAGCCCAGAAAGGTGCCACGCGGTTGAAACATGTCATACAGAGACTAAGGGATTTTGACAAATATATTCATACACCTTAGAACCTTAGAATGAGGGTCTACAACCTGAAAAACATTTCAAGGCTCTAACTCATTCTGTAATTTGTAAGATAATTTCCTCATGCGTTTGTAGAATATCACACATACTGTAGTAGAGCTACCGCTGCGGTGTTCAAACGAAATTAAATTATTCTGTAATCATTCACACTTTTGAATGATCGTTTACCATCTTCTGAGATATTTTGGTAGGGTCGAGGTAATCTCCCTTTATTTTTCTGATAAAGGAGACTACTTATTTTGGAAACGTAGGCATCGGACAGACACCCTCCAATTAATAGCTATTTTTTAGTTTTGTTTATTATTCAAGTGATCATGCGACATGTCCAAAACTGTGTGATGTTGATAGCATTCCTTCTTAAGAATGACATTTCTATATTAATAGTCGTCAAGGACTTATAAGTATTATTATTGGAAGCGATTTTAATTAGATCCCAAACATCCTCTTAAGCTTTTGATCGTCCTGAATGAGTGAATGGTGGGGATGAATCGAGGTCACCGTGACCTCCTCACAGCACACCTGGAGAGGCAACCACCTACCCATTTTGAGTAGCTTTCACTAACAGTAGCGACTAAAAATGACAATCAAACCTCAACTATTCCAAGATATAAATTACAGTATTAACAGCTGAACCTGTGATTAAGTGCATGTCAAAGTGGGCTCCTCTTAGAAAGAATACCAACTACTAATCAGTGCTTTAGTTAAGAATTTAATTTATTATTGGTAAATAAAGTAAAAAAATTCAAATACATGTATAAATTAAACTATAGTTTGCAACAAATCTTGGATGCAAATATAAAAAGACGTTTTTTTTTGAAATAACAACTAGTACCATTATTATCAGATCAGCGTTTATAGGAACAAACTTCTTTTGTTTCTGTAAATATGCTTACGTGCAACTTGTGATCAAACAATCAATGAATCAAAAAAAAATTTCTATATAGTAAAAATTTGGTCAGTAATTGTTGATCAAAAATTATGAAAAAACAGTTTTTTAAAATTCTAATCTCCTATCTAGGATCTGCCATCTCTGATTTCATAATAGCATACTTGTTACATACATTCTCTACATTGAAAGTTGAATTCACAAGTGCAACCTTGGTGTGGGACACACAATGAAAAAATTAGGAAAAGAACCAACCATTTGCTCTCTGGCAACGCCTTTTAAATGCCGAGTCATCGTCATATAAAAAGTAAAAATTTATACATCTTTCGTGTTTGGCACCTACAGGATAATAGAAAGAAGGATATTTTGTTCTGATTTTTTTGTTTCTTATAGTAAATATTATTAATAAGACCATAAATGATTCAGGGAATAGTGGAAATAAATTTTTTATTATAATACTAGCTTCGGAAGGGCTGCGTTTCGCAGTTTGGTCCTGGCGGGCGGCGTCTCGGGATATGATTAAGAGATGTCCAGATAAATGTAGTTTAATTAAATTTGCACTCTAATAGGAAAATATGAAATAAAAAACGCTTTTAAATATAATTACTAATTTAATTCTAATAAAGTGCAGATTCATAAAGCTTTTTGTTTCTCGATTAGCCTAAAACCAAAATTCTCTATCTATAAAAAAAAACAAAAAAAACTATGAAATTCGTTTAGTATTTTTGAAGTCTATGCGTTACAGATAGATAGAGTTTGTATTTTATATAATAATATAGAAATAGATATAGATATAGATAAGAATCAAGTAAATATTATAAAAGAATATTTAAAGCCTTTGGGTATAAAACGATGTTTACACAAAGGCTTTGAGTAAAATTTGAAAATAGACATTTATAAAATCTAAACAAAGAGAGGCTTGAGGTTGAAAGGAGTTTATAGCAGAAATAAAGAGTAAAGAGAAATTTGACAGGGTGCTCTAAATAGAGAGAGAAAGAGAGAAGATTAAAAAAATTTATTGAACAATAACATTAAGATTTTCGATTGAAAATAATCTTTCATCAAATTTTATTTTGCTATATTTAGAATATTACAAAAATATTTCGTTTGCCAGTTCTCAAACTGTGATCCATCTCAAATGGGGGGGGGGATACTGAAACTGTACAAGGGGGGAGAAGGGGTGGGATAGAAAATCAGGACATCAAAATGATTTTTTTACATTACTTAGGGTGACCATACGTCCCGTTTTGAAAACATATTTCTCGGTCGTACCGTCGTTTTAATAAAAATGTCAATTATGTCACGTTTTTAAGAAACTATAGTTTTTGTAAAAAAACTGAACCGCGACTTATTTATTTCTCATATAAGACTTTATGATAAGAAATACGTAAAACACGAAATTCATCCCTCTACATCTAAGTAAATTTTTGTATCGGTTCCCTCACTACAGCACAATTGTTTGTAGAATTAGTATGTTTATATAATAAAACATTTTTTATCATCTTTTCTTATGGATGCATAATATTTGAAGTTGAGAATTAGAAGGGGTCTTTGAACTAATTTTTTGTATGCCATTTTCCTAATTCTCAACTCTTCATTTTATAACACCGTCCCGTTTTTGACATTACAATCTCCCGTTTTTGTCACAAGATAATATGGTCAGTCTAACATTACTATTTTCATTTGGGAATATCAAACGATTCCGATTGGAAAGGGCAATTACTTGTACAATACTTAATTTCCATTTCTTTTTGTTTCATTTTAAACTTGAGGACAAGTAGGAGTGGCCTTTAAATTTGTATCTTAAATAACTTTATCATTTTAAGGAATTTTTCGATTTTAGATATGTCCTTGAGGAATAATCATAGTATTCACAGGAAAGTTTGCGCAACGGAGAGAGTATAATTGCTGTTAAAAAAAGGAACTAGCTGCGCCTAGTTAGGGCGACTTCGCCCCCATGGACCCTCGTTTTATCTGACAATCTGGCCTGTCTTTCCTTTCCTTAAAAGGTCCTGGGATAGACATTGGCGAATTAAAGGGCCACCGGTATATATATTTTTATGAAATCAAAGGAAAAGATAAAATTTATACATAAGCCTAGTTTTTCATTTGAAAGATTTATTTATTTTTCATAAGAAAGAGGGTCAAGAGGAAAATAGATAATTTCCAAAAAACTTTTAGCTTCCTCCCAGAAACTAGGTATTTTAGTTCAGTCAAAATGTGCTCAAAAGGGTCATTAGAGATAAAGTTGTGGGGTAGTTTTGAATTCCTCCATTCTGTTTTTTTGGACATCGAATCCAAATCTGAATCGAGGTTTGCTAACAAAATTTCGTGGTGCAACTTTGAAAAAATGCAAAAAATTGGTAAAAATTGCATTTTTTGGCGTTTTTTTTTTTTTTGCTTTTTTTTCTTCTATCTCTCAACAGAGATAAAATGGCAATGTTGTTTCACCAGGCTGTTTCAAATGACACCACGGCCTGACATATACAGGACTTTCATTTTTATCAGGTACAAGCATTTTGTTCCTTTCCTCATTCCATGGGCTTCAAATTGAGAGAGAGAGAGAGAGGGTAGGGGCTAAGTTCGTAACGCAAAAATTCCTTCAGTTCTTCATTTTGAGGAAGTTTTTGAAATTTTTAGAAATTGAAGCATTTTATTTTTCTCCTGACTATATTATTACAACTTCAACTTTTTTTGTAAAAGGTAAGCACACACCAAACTTGATTTGACTAAAGCAAGATGGAGAACTCAATATATGTATTTCTATGTATTATGCGAGCACACTTTTTACCGTTGCGGTAGGCCTAAGGTGACCAGATTCTAACATTGGTAAAGCGGAACACAATTGATCAGAGGGCATTCTTGATTAAAAATTTGGTCTATATGGAGCTCAAAAATTTTCATAGAACACAAAAATAGGATTGCAATATATTTTTTACCATGTCTATCTTCTGAGAGTCTGTTACAAAGTGTTTTCGTCGTTGCCAATGAAAATAACTCGGAAGAATGGCGGTCGAAATCTAACAACTGATCAACAATGCGAACCTTGATAAGCAGTTCTCAACAATTATTTATTATTGTTAAGGTTTGAAATTAAAAAATCCATATAAAACTCATATCCTGGCGAAATAGTCACACGACCGACGAAAACCGTGGCGTACCCCTTCTCGTTCTTCCGCTGTTCCCTAGCTTGTGCTTTTTCCCAGAAATCGAGACATTTTCAAAACGCCAAAGTGTTAAAAATCAGAACTTTCCCGCCAAAAGAGGAACCTCTGGTCACCTTAGGTAAACATAATTATTACAAATTTTAATAGAAATGAAACAAATTTAAGAACCCTAGTTGGATTAAGTGGATAGATCGATTCACAAATTCGTTGATGGAATTATGATCTAGTTAGTAATGGTGACCAATTACGAATTCACAACACAAATACCAAAGGATTAAATCTCTTAGCTATCAATTGGAAATTAATAACTAATAGCGAAAACAAAAGCGTACAATATCGGTTCTTTTTTTTTATATGCCCTTGATAAAGAAATTCATCCAAACCAATGCAACTAGAGAAATTCTTCTGCCAAATTACGCAATTCTAGATAATATATGAAAATGGGTTTAACCTTGAATTTCTTTTTTATATATCAATAAAAAAATGACACAAAATGAATCATCGACATCTCAGTTAAATAATATCATATCAACACAAATTTCAATTTAAGAAAAAAGTGAAAGATCAAATGTGAATAAAAAAACAACTAATAATTTAAAACAAGAAGTCATTCATAAAAATCCAAGGTGAAGTTTATTTATACATTAAAAAATGGAAAGTTGTGTGAAGATATTTGTGATACAGATAGTACAGTTTTTTTTATCTTTGCCGGAAAATATTTATTTAAATATAAATAAAATATTTAAAAATATTTTATTTGTTATATTTTTTTGGATCGGAAGAAAATTTCATAATATGTGATTCCTGAAAAATATATGATTGATCTGGATTTGCGGAAAAGTCTTGGGATTAAAGTCATCTGCCTCCTTTGATTAAATCTATTATAAATGTCAAAAAAGTTCTAAAGTACTAGTTTTAAGAAAATTTTATTTAGTTCTTAGTTAGAGATTAGTTCAGATAGAGTGAAGTCTAAAACAAACAAACAAATATTTCTAATTATTTTAACAAAAATCTGGCGTGACTGGTCGCATCAGATTTTTTGTGTCGACATATATTTAGTTTCCGGCAGTACGATGCTTTAGAATTCAAGATGTAAAATTTATAAATATGTGAAAATATTTATACATTGATATTTTGTTACTATTGCAACTATTTCTCCTATCTTTACTATGAAGTACAAGAGTAAAGCGAGCCTCAAAAAATTTTGAGAACAAAATGAGAATAGGCTATCTATAACCAACTGAAGAAGTTCTTTGGCCGATTTTATTTAAAGGCTAATTTTTTTGTGTCAATTGGGTACCGAACTTCAATATAATACTTCAACCTTGATGATAACGGGCACACACCTACCCAGAATGTTATCAGACAGACAGCTCAAAAATCTGGCGTGAGAGCACACCAGATTATTGAAGTTAAGAGAAAGTTGTGTGTTGTTCGGTTAATGACACTTCGGATGCTACACAAGTTGCTTTGTACATATGTAATGTTGCTTGTTGACCTATCTACCGAGGGCGTGTCTCTCTAAGCAGTCTTTAATAAATTTATTTATTATATTTTCCGACACCCCTTGTTTCTAATTGCACATTTTTTTTATTTAAAAATTCATTAATTTTTTTTTTTGTTATTATAAATTTTGTTAAGATTAATTTATTAAAAGCGACGTATTAATAATTTTCCCAAGGACCTTATTAATTTATATTCTTTTCCAGTAGGTCATATCCATAATTACGTGTATATCATAAAAATGCAATTGTTTTGAAAAAGGAATGCCTCGACTCCCACACATGGCCATGACGCTCTTGAGCAGGTGAAAAAGAAATGATTATTTTTATAAACTTACAAGTTAGCCAGAGAAAATATTTACCTATCGAATTTACTTTTCTCGTGTATGCGTTACGATACTAAATACTTTATTAAATATTTTACCGTTACACATTCTAACTAGTAGACTAAATTTTTTTATATTCTTAACCAAATAAGATAAAATATGTAATTTAGTATTGATGTGATGTAATTTATATAACACACTGTATTATATATAATGACTGGTATCTCTTATAACTTTAATAGATTAGTTTTGTTTGAAGAAGACGAAAATCCCGAGGAGAAACTAAAAATGTTAATAACAGAAATCAAAAAGTGTTGAATAATTAAATGAAAAAAATAGGAAAAAATAATTTCGCTTTAAATTAGTTTAGAATATTTGGAGCCTATGAGAAAATTTTTCAAGAAATTTGACCATATAATTTTTTTGCATTTTAATCAATAATGAAAACCAAAATGCTTTTAATTATTTTTCAATTTTATGCAGATTTTCCTCATCATCCTTTAAGATGAAACAAAAATAACGTATGTATAATTTCTTTTGAGACGGATAATATATAGAAAAAAAATATACAATTTCACAAAGAAATTGGTAGCTAAGAACAATTTTAACTAGCATAAGCCACTTAAGGTGCGCGTCTCGAAAAGCCGTTAAAACACGATTGACTCGAGGCGGCAAGAGATGGCGTTAGTTTTTCCCATAGGAATACAAGGGATTTATTCCATTTCATTTTAAAGTTTCCAGCTAATTAATTAAGGGTAGAAAATTAATTATTTCTTAACACAATGATTACTAATTTAATTATCTATAAGATATAGAGCGGATTTTTTAAAAATATCTTTTATTTAATGCGATTAATAAAAAAAAAATTTATTTTTTCGAAAATCAAAAAAGGGCTTCTATGAGTTGTAGATGTTAAATAGCTTAAATTTAAAAAAAATTTGAGGTCGATAGCTTCAAAATTGTAGCTGGTGGAAACTCCCAAAATTAGCACCCCGAGACGCGCACCCTAACTTTTAGAACCAGTTCTGATTATGGAGTTAATTAAAATGAAACGAAATTAAATTCCAATAAAAAACATAATTTTTTTTTTAAATCTTATACAGTCAAATACCCAACTTGGGACAGTTTACCAGTAGATAGATGTTCAGCAAACTTAAAAGATTTTATTTATTTTTATAACATCATTTTTCTGGAGCAAGTTTGTAGTTTTAAAATTGCAAGAAGTGATTATTTCATAATTAAAGAAACATAAAAATAAAAAATAAAATTTGCTTGTTGCAAGTTAGGCTCTGGTATTCCTAACTTGGGACATCGTTGATTTTCCATATTGGGGCATGTTAAAACTTTATTTATCAAGCTTAGAACATAAAAAATGTTTCTTAAAAATATAGTAAAATTGTTTGAGTGGATTAGATTCACAATCAATAGTCAAAATACTGAACTGCAGCGATCAACAGCCAAATTTATTTATTAAAGTGAAACTTTATTTATATCGGCACAAATTTTTTTCGCTCTTCTATCAGCATGTCGCGTTACATGTCGTGACGTCAAGCCGTGACGTCACAAGCCGAGACGTCACAAATCTTGACGTCACCAACGATTCGCACCAGGTTTCTTCTTCTTCCATATACTCTGAAACTACTGGTCCGATTTTCATGCTGTTATTTTTAATGGGTAAAAAATTATCCAGGGGTTGGTTTAGGATATCATTATATCAAATTAGGGGTAGGGAGCCCCCCTTATCAGGGGTTCACAAATCAATCACCCGATTTTAATAAAATTTAAAATGACGCTTCTCTAGGGTGTAAATAATTGAAAAATGGTTTTCAAGACCTGAGAAAGTTCGATACCGACATAGGCGCCCTAGCGCATACGGCTTTCCGGCTTTTTTTCCTGAAATCTCAAGCTTTTTTCCAAAATATCCGGCTTTTTTTGAAATTTCATAATAAATTCATTTTTTATCACAAATCCGGAGAAAATTTACAAAAAAATGCTCGAACGAGATTCGAATGCTAAAAAAATCTGGTGTGACTGGCACACAGCACACATTCAGGGGACCTCAAAACCTAAAGATCCATCAAAATCTCGACATCGAATTTTTGACATGAATCCAATACTTTCTCTCTATATTATATTAACATATATATATAGAGGTAAGAGAAAGTAAAAAGGAATTTTCTTGAAAATAAACTGTCATCTAATAGAAATCATCCCACAACTCTCTAAATAATAGAATTCTAAAATTGATAAATCAGAATTTTGAAAACAATATGTTTAAATATTTATTGAATCACTAATAGTGTTAATTAACTTTTGTAAATCATTATAAAAAAAAAAAAATACATTGACCCAAGAGTTCATTGAGCCATGATACAGGAAATCTTAAAAAAAAGTCGAAAAGTCATACCCCCTAATATACTTGTTATTTTTATTTATTTATTGGATGAAAGGTTCCCACTTGTATTTTATTTATTTATTTATTGGATGGAAGGTTCCCACCTATATTATTTATTTTTTGTTGGATGAAAGGTTCCCACCTATATTATTTATTTATTTTTGGATGAAAGGTTCCCACCTATATTATTTATTTTTTGTTGGATGAAAGGGTTCCCACCTATATATATGTTATATTATGTAAAATTTTATTAAAATAAACATAGAAAAACATTGAAGTGAAAATAAGGGAGAATTCGAACTGGAATTGAGTAAACCAATTGAGTGACTTGTCAATTGAGGTAATGACAGGGAAATTGGACAACACAACTGTATAAATTAAGAAGAAAAGATAAAGTTATATATCAGAAAAAAATCTGCTCTTTTTCCGTTAAAGTTTTATAATTTTTAATTAAAAACACCTTGTAGATTTCGGGAAAAACACAACACTCCAAACTTCTACTCATAACAAATGAAATCATAGGGGTGCAAATCCATCTTGTCAAAAATTTTCCGTTTGTCCCAAGTTAAGGTATTTGACTGTACTATATTTATTAAATGGTTAAAGTCATCTCTGAAGGCTCCGGTGTGGGTTACAGTATATAGATAAAGAAGAAGATTCGAGGAAGAGGAAAAAATTTCATTTTTTTTTATTGAACAATATCATTATTGAAGAATATCAAAAAATCTGGTGTAATGGTCTTACAGCACACAACAATCTCTTTCCGTCGATATTGAAAGTTGCGTTCTGTTATCACACCAGATTATTTGTGTCGGCTCATAGTTTTCCACAGTACGGACATTAAGAATCCAAGTTGGAAAATGTATAAACATAAAAAATATTTATTTATTTTTTTGTTTTCATGCCACCTATGAACCTCCTATATTTCTATCAAGATCTCGACTTTGAATTTTTGACATGAATGCACTACTTTCTCTCTATATTTCAACATAAACAGGTAAGAGATAGTAAAAAAGGATAAATCAACATTTTTTAATGAAAAAATTAAATAGATTTGTCGTTGGTCCCAGAATCCTGACCAATTATTATTCCATCGATATATGAATTAATTATACAGTATTAGGAGATTAACAAATATGAGAATAAAAAATTTATATTGTCGATCGTAATTGTGATCAAGGGCGTCCGCAGGATTTTTTGCAGGGGGGGGCAAGGATTTTTTGCAGGGGGGCAAGTCACTTCCAGATAAGTTAAAAAAAACGTATTTTGATATTAATAATGTTATACATCTCTTAGTATTTAAAGCTTTCTCACCGCGGCAAGGTGGATGTATACTGTGAAAGGTTTTTTTGTATTTTTTTTTGTTTTATACATTTTTTTGTATCATTTTAATTTTCCAGGGGGGGGCAAGTGCCTGGTTGCCCCCCCTGCGGACGCCCATGATTGTGATCATAAACAAGGGTAAAATAAAATTTCAATTTTAGTTTTTATCTAATGAACACGGAAAACCCAGTCTTTTACAATTCACAAAATATAAACAAACAGCTAAGTCACAAAGTATACAATATTTATTTTTAGAAATGTTTACGTAAGCAGAAAGACTTTGTTTGTTTGTAATCAACGGGAAAATTGTTCAAAGGTAAATGGAAATTGAAAAAATAAAATGTAATGAATTCATTTATTCAAATAGTTGAGAAAACGATTAAATTAACTAAAAAAATTGTTTAAATAGTTGAATAGGAGAAAAGACCAGCACTTGTTTATTCACCATACACACTATTTATTGGCAAATATTTCGGGTTGCAGAACGCCACCCATCATCAGTGCAGAAAATATTTTGGTGCTGGATGTCGTCCATATTTTTGACTCGCATTATACAAACTGCAAACATTTGTATAAACAGAGGCAAAATTTTGTGATTTTAAATGAATTTATTATGAAATTTCAAAAAAAAAGCCGGAGATTTTGGGAAAAAGCTGGAGATGCCGAAAAAAACAACTGATATTTAGGTAAAAAGCCGGAAAGCCGGATGCGTGAGGGGCGCCAAAAGCTTGATGCGCGCCTGGGGCGGGGGGGGGGCGAGCGCCCCCTTCGCCTCCACCTGGTTGCCGGGGCATAATGAGGAGCCTTTAGGGCTACAAATTAAAAATATTTTTGTTCCATTTGCACTTATACAGACAGGGTGATCCATGTCAAAGTTATGTTTTTTAAATGGAACGCCCTGTATATTATTGCATGTTTGTATTCTAAGGTCAATTTTAGAATGACTTTATGTCATGCAATGTATTCTAAAACAAATCTTTTGGCGGTAAATTGGGGTTTTGTGAAAAAACTGCTGTCTGAAAAAAATTGAATATCGCGCGTACCATAAAACTTAGGGGACTGTTGTTTTGTTATGTTACTAACCATGAAATGTACTAATGCATGCCATATGGGTAACCCGAAATATTTCTTGTGTTGGGAGAAATGGTCATGCCAATTTGAAAAATTACAATTATGGATAACTTAATATTTTCAAATGGAACATTCAACGTTTTTTTTATGCCATGGAACGTGAAATTTGATTAGCTTTCAGATGATATAAGGTTGTCTATATCTATCTTTGGTGGTTTTCTTTTTATTCCAAAATATCTGATTAATTTGACTAACAAAAAAAAAAAAAAAAAAATATTTACCGAAGGTAAGAGAAAGTTGTGTGCTGTGCGACGAGTCACATCAGATTTTTGTGTTCGTCAAGTGTGGTTTTGCCACTTTTCTGGCGTGACTCTCCTGGCAACTTTTTATTTATTTAATTTTTTTTTTAATTTCATTTAAGGTCATATTCGGCAGCGACTGCCATTTAGACGTCTCTATTTATTTCACTGGAATGGTAGCCAATCCACTCTGGCAACTTTATGTCAGTGGAAATTCATATGGTTAGGGGTAGCGACAATATTTTGTAAAAGAGCTTAAAGTGCCCACCAAGGGACCAAACAATCTTTAAACTCATTCTTCTCAAAACTAGGTTTTTCATAACCAATTTTTCAAAATCGATCTGCCTAGTGACCAACTAGTCAGTCTAGGGCTTCTATCTACTCTTAAAAATTGTAAGAATTTGCAGCCTTTGACTAACAAATATAAAAGAAATGCAGCATGATTGTAGCTAATCACACACGAACCATTCACAGCCATTGAGATTTGAATTCTCAATATGTCAACTAAAATAAATAGAAATGCCCCTTGAATGAGAGGAAAAGAAGAAGAATTATCATTAATTAGCATAACATGCAAATATAAACATATCATAGAATGTAAAAATTCTGCGCCAGTTGATAAGATAAATAAATATAAATTATATTTAAATATTATTAAGCGTAAACTTGAAAATAAAAACATCTAGGTTTATTATATATTTGGTAATTAATAATCTCAACCAAAAACACCGGGGATGCAAAAAGGGGAGCCTCGCATTATTTTTGTCCAGAGTCGAGAGGAAATCAAAAAATGCGCCTCGCTTTTCTCATTTATATAAAAGTGAGAAAATATTTTCATTTAAATAAAATCCCTACAGAAATTTATTTGTTTCATAAATCCTCGCTTTTATATAAATCAGAAAAGCGAGGCGCATTTTTTTTTTTTTATTTCATCTCGACTGTAGGCAAAAATAATGCGAGGCGTCCCTTTTTTCAAAATAAATAATTCTTTTTTTTATATTTGTTAATATTTCTCATTATAATTTCATCTTCGAAATTAGAAGATAAGGAATCCATTTTTCAAAAGGAATAAATTAAAAATATATTTTTTTTTTAAATAAAAATTAATTAATTTCTTCTTTTGTTTGCAATCTGCAGGCTGGCTTTATTTTAAAGTAAAGTGAATTATGAAAACCAAAAATTTAGTCTTACTTTAAAGATAATTTATTAGGGGTGGATTTCATTTAAGTAAGAAATTGAATATTCCTTCACCTTTTAGGTGGTGGAAAAAATAATTTAATTTGGGAGCCAATGAAAATAGGAGTGGTCCCAAGCCCGAGCCCTGGGGAACTCCGAAGGCACGGGCAGGAGGCTGCAATCGCCATTCTAATATTCCAAAGAGATATAAGTAGAAACAAATCGAGCTTTACCAGGCCAAATATTTTTATTGAAAACACAAGCGAGTAAATAATAATAAAGAAAAAGGGCCATAGCTAGAAAATTTCTTTGCGCAGTATTTTAAGGAATATAAATAATAATTTCTAATAGCATTCAAAATTTTAAGAATCGAAAGAACTTTCTGAAGTGTAGATCTAAAATCAGATCAATTCACAGGTTCCTACCCCTTATATGAATATTCAATTTTTCACTTCATTGAAAAAAAATTTCATTACAATCGGTTTATTAGTTTCGGAGTCTATGTGTCACAAAAAAACAGAGACATTGCCTTTTATACGGATATAAATAAATAATCTTATTTTAGTATTTATTTAGAATTGCAGTGGGAATGTCCATTTTGAAGCAACTAAATAGACTGACCATTGCAAACGGTTGCCTACGCGCAAGGCTCAAAAGTCAGATAGACGCCAGGGTGGGACTTAATATTGTCCCCCTCTGTACTTAGGTCCTTGATAAGTCAAGTTTCAAATAATCCTGTGGAATCGATTCACAGGATTATGTGAAGTATTGCAGAGTACATTCCTAACCGTGAATTTAACGTAGATTTGTTTGCCCTTAATTTTCTAATTCGTGATTCAGATCACATATATATTAAATGGATGGATGATTATAAATGAAATCGACAGATGGAGTGAAAGGCATTAGAAGCAGGTGAATGAATAAATAAAAAAAAAAAAAATATTCCTAATGAAGATTAAGAAAAACAAATTCCTTGGTGATGATATAATTTTTATATTAATCAGACTAATGACCTTTTAATTATATAAACTTGAAAAAAATCACGTACATTTGTTCATTATGGTAACATATATCTGTTCATAATCAAATAATAAATTAAAAAGGGGAGGGGGAGGGGGAGGAAAAGAATAAAAGCCCCTAATACTAAACTTATATTAAATATAAAATAGAATCACTCGCGGCCTCTGGTCGCTCTACGTATTTTTTTTTTATTCTAGAATATGGGATAGCCCTTGACCCGTGGCGCAGAGAGAAGACACTAGCTTCTCGCGTCGGGGTCCCGGGTTCGCTTCCCGTCCAAGCGAGCAAAATTTATTTCATTTGATTTGACTAAAATCATTTGAAATAAATAGGGATGGGGTCTAAGTGGCCTTAGATGCCGAAGACCTTAAAAAAAAAAATTGGAATAGATTTGCACTTCGTTCTGTCTACTATGCAATAAAATTCCTTAACAACAATCTAAAATTTTTTAGTGGACTTGGAATGATTTACATTTATTATCGTTTGGGGTCAAGGGCAAAGGTCATTAAAACTAATCAATAGAACAAAATACAGTCTACTATTTATAGTTAGTAGTGAAATTATTTGGATATTTTGCTTATTACTTGAAAATCAGAGAAGAAAAAGAAAGTGAATAGAATTGTACATTTATTTACAATATTTAAATGGAAATGTGAAAAAATATAAAAATGAATGGCAAATCAAGTGAGGGTGAATTAGTAAACAGCCCCGGGCCCAAAGAGGGTCGCCTCGATTCGAACTTGATTTGCTATAGGAAAGAATATTTAACAAGTTTTTGTGAGATGTTTATTTGTTAGAGGGCCCAACGATCCATGAGCCCGGGATCTCTAGTCTTTCCTGGACTTGACTTTGCACAAGGCCACCGGACCCCTTGGCCCGGTCGTAACGGAAAGCCAACTCAATATACTCCCATGAAAGTTATTCCCCGGAGAACGTGTCTCTACCGATGGCCTTGCGCAAAGGGAAGCACACCGATGCCCCAGAAAGGCTGAGATCCCGGATTCGATTCCAGAGGCCATGGCAAGTTTGGCCCATCAACAAATGAACATCTCACAAAAATTTGTTAAATACATTTATTTAGATATGCTGTATTAAAAGTAAACAGATGATGTATTCTCCTTAGGAAGGAAACGGAAACTCAACTCAGTATACTCTCATGAAAATTACTGCCTAGAGACGTGTCGGTTTTGGCAATAATGATTGAAGAGAATTAATATTAATCAGTCATGAGTTGTTAAAAGATAAAAAATAAAGTTCAAAACTTCTTTAGTAAAACAGCACTTCGGTGAAGTGGGGGTGGGGGGGGGGAGGGGGGGGCCCGGCAAAAAAAAATTGGGGGGTTATGAATTTATTAAAAATAGTATCGTGCTTAAAAATAAAATTTGGCATTGGAATGTTTTTTTGTTTCGAGACCATTTTGTATTTAAAAAAATATAATATCGATAACTTTCCTTATTATGCGTAAGAGAAAGTAAATATGTTAATTAATTTTTACTTTCTCGTATAATAAATAGAAAAAGTATTTTAATTAATTTATTTAATTATAAATCGTAAGCATAACGAAAAATCCTTTTGATAATCAACTGTGTTTCAACTCGAGCAAAAGGATGCTGGAATTGTATGAACAGGAAACAGCAGGGTGCCGACCTGGCAACTGTGCTTGGTCAATACGATTAGAGTAGGCAAGAGAGCAGGAAGCAGAGTGGCGAGCAGAAAAAAGGCTCTACGTAGTTAAGGGTAGGCAAGAGCAGAAAAGGATCTCCCTTAGGCAGTAGGGGTTGGGCTGGCGAGTCGGGATCAATGTCCCCCAACCCAAGTCCATACACTCATCTTGAAAAGGCTCTCAAATGCAATAACGGAATTAAATAGATCAAAGATAATATTGGCCATGTGTTCGATGGACCAAGTCGAGTAATTGATACCTTACGAGTTAGAATCGAATATGGGGAAAGGAATGTGTAGTTTGTGTCACTGGATTAGGGTACAATATGATATGAGAAAAAAAAATTATTGGTTGAAATTTTGATAGAAAAATCTGATCGGATTTAAAGCATCTGAAGAAATAATAAATTGTATTATTAAATAACAAAATGCATCACAATTAAGTTCAAATGTCTTTTATTTATAATAATAATAGTGAAAATTTAAATTATAAATTAAATGATGATGGTTGTTTACTAGAAAGTCTAGGGGTTTGTTTATAAATTATAATCTATAGATTTTTTTTTATATTAAACTAGCAGCGAAAGGGGTGCCTTCGGGAATTTTAAGGCAATAATGAATAAATAATAAAAGCAAAGGAAAATAAAATAATAAATAATAATATATATAGGCCTATATTAGGGTGGCGCAAAAAAACCGACTGATTTTTTTCTTCGAGTCTCGTATGAAAATATGTTAGTTAACATGTTTTAAGAAACCTCTCTAAAGATGAGCTCAAAAAAAATATTTTTTAAGAGTCGCTCAAAATTTTTAAATATTTCCAAATTTGTCAAAAATCAATTTTTTCTTTTAATTTTTTTTTCTTGCTACGGTAGTATTTTAAAGACGAAAATAAAATACCTTTCTCAAATTTTCAACTTAAAATGTTAATTTTTAAAGGTAGCTCAGAATTTTTTTGATTTGTCAGTGCATTGCTTTCGGTCCCACAATTAGCAATTGTTATTTAAAAAAAGCTTCGCTTAGGCATCACATTTTTGTTTTTCCTCATTGATTCTGATAATTTATTAAATTCGAAAATATAGGGTAAGTCAGATTTACAATAATTTTAAATGATATTCAACAAATCATTATTTAAGAGCAATTTTTACTTATTTATTAAGGAGACTTGATCAAGTTAATTATAGCTAAATGGCAAGCAGCTTGGAAAGTGTATTGTCAAATATGAAGCAATGAAAATTATCGTGTTATTCTAAAAAAATATATATATATATATATATATATGTGCCTACAATTAGGAGATGAGATGTGTGATTAGTTGGGTTTGAGCCTGGCCAAGCTTTGACAGAAAATCGAGTAGGTGCGAGCGACATGAGATTGCACTTTGGGTGGGATCAATCGAACTAAATGCCCTCGTTAATTGAAAAAAGTCTTGGAATATTTGATCAATGCATGGGATAATTAACATCAACATGTTTGCTTTATGAATCAATAAAAATTGTCCAAATAATAATTTGCTGTAAATGCTTAACTGCTGGGCCAGCAACCCTATTTTATTTGATGGCTAAATTTTTTTACATGCTAATTGAGAATTCACAATCTGTTTAAAACTAGAAATCAGTGATTTTCTGATAACGCATAGGAAGCAAAAATCTTTAAAAAGAACCGCGAACGGGTCGTTAAAAATCCTTTTAATACGTAAATGATCTCAATTCGAATTTTGTTCACGAAACTCGTTAATATTTAGCTTTGCTACTGGATAACTTTGAAATAAGTAATTTAATTAGTAAACTCGATGGATAACTTTTAGCTTTAATGTTTTGTTTGCGGTTTTTCATTGTTTCTCTTGTTCTTTCGTTTTTTGCAAACTCAAATCGATTGGCGCTTTTTTCTAACTCAAAATAACTGTAAAAATAGTTTTAAATACACTAGGGCATCCAGTTTATTAACAAAAAAAAAAAGTATTCTTGTAATTTCAATAGTAGAAGTAGGATATTAAACGATTACTATAATATTAAATTTATGGTTAATATATTAAATTAAAAATTTTCATTTGAAAGATACGACAATCTCTAATCCCATTTGAAAAAATTTAGAAATCGTCCCAATTATAGTTTTGTATTATTATAAAATATTACAATAGCAACAGGATTTTTATCATCTTATTTTTATCTTTAAAAAATTTTTTCAAAAATTGGGATTTTTTATTATCCAGAGTTTTGGTTCTACTGTACATTTATGAAGAGTAAAGAACTATTTTTTAAATTATTTGACAATTTTAGAAAAGAAATAAAACAAAACACAAATTTATACAATATTAAGGAAAAATGTGAACTAACAAGGCCGGCAATGGAAAAAAGAAAAAAAATTAAACCTCTAATATTTAATTTTTCTATTAAATTATAATTTATGAATATAAGTTTTATGCATGCCTAGTAAGTTGGATCAAGTAACCGGCGAATACTAATGTTACTCAAAAGAAGGTGGAATTTTGCAAAATTATATAGGGAATGCAAGATTGCTAACTTTTTAGGATTCGCTGGTAGACTTAACCAAATAGGGTAGCTACTTGAATATGAAAAAAATTCATTTAAAAAATAAAGAAATATCTTCTCAAAATAAGAGATGTTTATTTAGTAGAAAATCATATTGATACTTTTTCTCCTTAAATTTGACTGGTAATTGAATCTCATAATGAATTTCATGAATTTAATCTCATAACACACATCAGATACAAATTTATTTTGTAGGCCTTATGCTTATTTTTGGTGGATCGACAAAAATTCGACAGCAGAGTTTTAATATTTTTTTCTATTAATAAAAGTTTGTTTTCAATAAAAAAAGAAATATATTTAAAAAATTTGATATCAAAAATGTCGATTTTAAAAATTTGTAAAAACCTTGCAAATTAAGAAAATGGAATTTTATTCATTCATTAATTTAAAATAAGGAGTTTTATTTTTATATAAAAAATAAAATTAATAAAAAAAGGTGACTTTAATTTAAAATTCAGAGAATTTATTTTATCAATTCAATATAAAAAATTAAATTATATATTTATTTTAATTATCAATGTCAAAAAAAAAAAAAAAATAAAATTAATTAGAAATAAATACTGCAATAATAAAAAAATTAAAAAACTTTTAAAGAATAAACCAGACAGTGAATAAATAACGTTAAAAAAAAGAAGTTGAAGTTTAAATTAAAAAATAATAATTGGTGATTGATTATACTGAGAAAAGTCACGAGTTTTGACGCAAAGGGTGAGAGGGAGGGGGAGAGGAGGCAAGGGGTTGGGGAAGAAATATATTTTATATTACAAAGAATGATGATCAATGATTTCGATTGTTAAATTTTCTCTTTGAAAATTAAAAAAAAATTGATTAATATTGATCAAACAGTATGTACAAGGTGAGATCATTAATAAAGATTTTTAATTAATCTCTCATGGCAGAGATGGGTTCGATTCATTAAAAAGAAAACTTTAGGCGGGAGATTAATTGAAATTGGATATTGTTCTTTATTTATTTATTTATTTTTTCATGAATTTAAAACGAGAAATTTGAATAGCCGGAGGATCCGACGCACGAACCATACAATCAATTATTTCGGGTCAGATCCCTGGAATTTGTTATTGAACGGGATAAAGGGGGGGGGGGGGAGGGTTGATGGTTGAAAAACGTTTTAAAATCCGATAGATAAATAAAAGCAAAAAAAGCCGGGAAATATAATGTATATTTAAAAATAGAAAAAATTCCTTGAAATTTATTTAGAATAAAAGAATAATTTTTTGGCTGAATTACAGTCGTGACGTGAATCAATAGTAATGGGAAATGCCTGAGATATAATAGACAGGTTAGCATCACTCGTCAGATCTAGGTCAAGTTTGCATAACAAACATCCAAAAAGCCTAATTTATTCTTAAAAAAAAAAAAAAAATGATTACTAAACCGAGTAATTATATAACGACACCTGGTGTGAGCGCAGCGCGCGTGTTCTATGAGAGAGTGAGCTTTTATAAAAATGCAGTCTAGATAAGAATTTTAAAATTTAATTTTGTTAGTAAATAGGAAAATTGTATTACTAGTGGGGGAAGAGGAGATATCAGCGTGCTTGATAAGAATATTGGCCTAAATCAAGAATAATTACGGCTATGATATTGGGCCAGAAGCCAGCAGCCAGACCGAGTTGGTTGGCTTGTCGTATATTTAGCATTTGGCTTATTCCCACAAGCACAAGCTAAGTATAGCACTCCAAACGGACCATCCCTTGTCTAATTTTTGAACGATTAATACTTTTTCAAAATTAAGGCATGGGTACATTACCTATTTCAATGACAGGCTGCCGGGCACATGGTTAATCCACACAAAGTCACTTTTTCCTTTTAATCGAGCACTTGACACGGTATGTTTTTTATTTTTTTTATTTGTTTTATTATTTTTTGACTGGCCACGAGACATCGAACGGAAATTAGCTTGCTAAAATATTGGCAACGTGTGTAGGTATGTATGTATGTGAATTGGCGGGTTGGGCGTATGCAGTGTTCGGCGTTTTTTTTTTTTTTTTTATTTTTAATATATTTTTTCTAAGATTAAAAATAAATTTTAATTAATATTGTTTAAAAAAAAAAAGGCAAAGCAACTTAGAAGTTTTAGGCAAGGGAACCCTACGACGACTGCCGGCTGTACGAAGTGATGAGCGCGATCGCTCTTGCCGCACTAAGGCGCATGCGCGTAGGCAACGAGTAAAAGCGCTGGCGGGCCGCTTAAGCAGCTTCAAAGCGCTGACGCTGACGCTGACGCTTGGGACACCGTCGCCGCTTCGGCAGCCGCCGCCGCACTTCGTCAGCGCCACGATCGCCAGAACTTAGAAACTTATGATTATGAGAAAGCTAAACAGCTAAACTACTCAACTTATAAACCGATTAATTAATCTCTTTACTACGCTAATTAATAAAAAATAATAAAAAATTTTGTGAGTCACAAATTTCACGAATTGGAGTTCAAGTTTACAACATTTAGAAATAATATCAAGTAAAATTAGCTTAGGTCTCATTTTAAAATTATAATAAAGCCTGTTTTAAAGTCATTATATATACCTATATGACAATCAAAAATAACATGTATTCCATGAAAATATACATATGTATACCACATACAACATAGATAAATAATTGAAAGAATTTTATTTATCGGCTCAAACATATTCCATCTAAAACAAAAACAATTAATAGATAAAGAAAAAAAGAAAAAATTTAAAGACCCGGAAATATTAAATCATGAGGGATCGATGAAAATTTAAAAGGGTTGAAAGAACTCGAGAATTCGATTGGAGGTCAAGAGACAATACTGACGAACAGAGACAGAGGCTAGGCGGACTTATCGAAATCAAACAGGAAGAACTGCGGGTCAAAAACCCACAAAATATAACTGAAATAAATTATTAAATATTGAATGCACTTTAAAATTCAGTAAACAGAGATGAAAAATATTTGTCAAAAAAGAGCGCATCTTTTCGTTTTGTGATCAAACAAGAGGGTGAAG
Organism: Euborellia annulipes; assembly: GCA_023213315.1. NCBI lineage: Eukaryota > Metazoa > Arthropoda > Insecta > Dermaptera > Anisolabididae > Euborellia > Euborellia annulipes. The sequence continues at coordinate 117,467 of JAKCPI010002902.1, forward strand.
AAAATAGCAGGATAATAACAGGAAAGTTTCAGTGACGTCATTTCAGTTTTTGCTCGGTGGGGCCAAAAAATTTTATTACTTCCTGTGCTACTTAATTTATATTAATTAATATTATTTAGGCCTATACCATCCTCTATACTTATTTGTGCGTTTGTTTGTATGTAGGGGCAGTGGCGTAGCGATAATAAAAATAAAAATTATCCAATTTTTTTGTTTTGCGGACCATTTGGCGCTTCTTTGTGAGTAGCGCCCGGGGCATGATACCCCTTCCCCTAGCTACGCCACTGCCTCGAGGGCAAACCTATGTTCGGTGCAAAAGAAGCATTTACCCTTTTTGTAAGAAACTCGAGTTGGATTCGAGGAGCCCAGATGGTCACTTGGTTTTTAATTATTAATTATTAAAAATATACTAGATAAAAAAATTAAAATGTTTATGAGTCAAAAAAACACGAAATTAATTAACTACTGAAACAAATGGAATGAAAATAAAAATAAATATTTTAAATTTGGTTGAAAAAGAAAAAAAACAATATAAAATTATAGTAAAAATAAAAATCAAATATTTTTTTTAAACAAATGTTTTGATAATTTTTTATTTTTATTATTAACTCTTAAGGTGCAATTCCTTTGTAAGGACTGAAACGGCAAGAGACGCGCGTCTATAGCCTCTAATGACTGCTTCTGTGTAAATGAATGGAAGTCATTCCTGGCGCGTCTGTAGCGACGCGACAAAAGCGACTGAAACGACACTAGCGACTGGACTGCTACTATGAGCAGTCAGAGTCGTAACTGTCGCTCGCCGCCATTTTCCCTCCGGTCCACCACTTTTTTTAAATATATTTCTGGCTTGATAAATAAAGAAAAAGTAAAAATGGATGATTCTAAATTAGTACGGTAGAACATGTTCGGCAAAAGTGATTACAAATTTTTTTACTTTCTCTTACCCGATATATGAAATATATATAGAGAGAAAGTATTGCGATCATGTCAAATATTCGATGTCGAGATTTTGATGAATATACTAGGGTCCGACCGAAACAAGATTTTCAGCCGAAACCGGGCTCGCTATGCCTTTGCCCCGAGGGCCAGATGCGTCCGGGATCCAGCAACAAAAATACTGTATGCTAACAAAAATAAATGTTCAAAATACTATGACAATTTAGTCATGTGTAAAAGTATGCTAGCCACGTCTCTTTCTCAGCCATAGAGTGTAAAATTTAGTATGTATATTTTATTAAAAATAAGAATTTGTTTATATATTTATGTAGTATCCAAAATTGATTAGGTGATTAACTTGAAAAAAAGCATTTATAATTTAACTCTGCTCTTTTATGACAAAAGTTGAGATATTCAAGCATTACTTTTTCCCATCCCTACGGATGTAATTATTTCCCAAAGGGATTATTCAAAGCCCCAAATAAGATAAATAAAAGAAAAATAAGATCAAATAAGATATTTGATCTCTATTCAAAGATTCTATTTCTGTCAAATCCAAATAAGGAGGCAGATTTGCAGGGCAGAAAAAATGAAAAAATAATAAGCCCCTAAAGTACTTAGAAATAAAATAAAATAATAATAATAATAATTTCGTAGATAAATATCAAAAGAAGCATCGTTTTATTTGAACCTTTAAAGAAAGCTTTAATATTTATCTTTAATCTAGCTTCAGGTTACCAGACATCCCGCTCCAGGCGGGACAGTCCCGATTTTTAACAATTTGCTAGCATTGTTGATCAGTTGTTAGATTGTTACTTATTGGCATTGGCGACGACGAAAACACTTTGGAACTGTCTCTCAGAGGATTCACATCGTAAAAAAAGTAAAAATAGATTACAATACTATTTTTGTGTTCTATGGAAATTTCTGTAGCACCATATAGACCAAATTTTTAATCAAGAACCCCCCCCCCCCGTCATTTGTGTTCCGCTTTACCAATGTTAAAATCTGATCCTCTTAATCTAGCCTCTAAGCTTGAAGAATATATTGATATTTATAATTGTGCCCTACGGAGCAAAATTTAAAACAAGACTTTTTTTACTCAGGTATGTTAAATTTTCTCAAAAACGAGGGAGGGCAATAGAACAGCGGCACGGTAAGCCGGGAATGGAATCTGACAGTTGCACATGAACGGAACGCATTTATGGGAGCCCCTATGAGCTAGGCAACCAAGTTTGAAATTGCAAGCGGACGAAGCACATTCCGATGCTTAGCTCGAGAGCTAGCCTAGCCCCCCCCCCCCCCCCCCACATTCAAGTCTATTTTTTTCTTCTTAGAAATGAGAAAAATCTTTCAATTTCTTCACTGCTTAAAATAATTATTCTTTTTGAGCTGATTTATGTAAATCAATTAGTCTGTAAGCCTTAAGGGATATTCCTTGCCAAACCGATGATCCCTTTTGAATTCGAGCCCTATGGCTGAAATTTTTACATGTCACATTATGCTACTAAAAACGTTTCTGTGAAATTTTTTCAAATTTTTTTACCAAAGCGAAAAAATCTTATGAATTAAAAAAAAAAAAAAAACTGTCGCTTTTTTCACACTCATAACTAAAGACCGGACAAAAAAGCACAAAAATATAAAGAAGTGCTTAAAAAAGCATAAAAATCTTGAATAAAAAGTTGTTCAATAAGCATAAAATATGAAAAAAAAGCATTTCATAAGAAACTTTAGCAAAAAAGCTCCACTCATACCAATGGCGGATATATCATGTAAAGAGAGTAATTACCCCCCACCCTGAGATTTGAGAAAATATTTTTTTTCTAAAATTACATTTTATTATGTAGAAAGATTCTCAACGAAGTTATTTCTTATCGAACTTGCTGCAGTTTCTTATCGTTTCACAGGTTTTCGGTGTCAAGAATAAAACAACATTTTATTTTTAATATAAAATTAAAAAAAAATTAATAGTTAAAAATTGTCTTTATATAAATTTATATATTCTAGTAAACAAGCATAGAATGCAACTTTAAATTAGGGAAAGAGAAAGTCGTGTGATGTGCGATCAGTCACACCAGATTACCCCCTCAGCCCGAAAAACTTCTCTGGATCCGCCCTTGCTACTAAATTATGATATTATTACATTACTATTACTTTTTTCTTTTTAAAATAAACTTTTTAAATTAAATAAATTAGAGTTGTTTTGCCAAAGCTAACAAGCGCTAGATATTATGGCTTTATAATTCATATTTTAAGTGCATATTTGCTTTTAAAATCCATATTTTTTGGACATATTTCAGCCTTTTTTTAGTGCATATCGATCTGAGTCCTAATGATAAGGATCACGACCGCCGACCCCGCTTTGCGGGAATATAGCGAGGAAAGAAGAAGAAGATTAGGATTTTGACAGGAATAATAATATAAACAATCATCCGATTTCTTCATAAAATTGTAATAATCGATTTACTTAATTTCTCTTTGGTGTTTTTCTCTCTTATACTCATCATTGGGCCTTGAACTAGTGAGATTGTCACCTTATAATATCCACCATCTAATAGGGGATAGGCTACCTATGATCTGTGTAGTTGGCTTTGGTGAATAATGATGAAGTCACTCGAAAGTGACTCCATCATACATGAATATTAAATTCGCGCCCAGAGCTTGAAAGATACTATTAATATCTTTTTCATAAGCTAACTACACAGCAAGTAAATATATTAATTCTATAATCAGTTAAACTTTGATAAAAAATTACCATAAAGTTATTTATTTTCAATATTATTTTAAAATTCTTATTTATTATTCGCTTTCTTAAAAAAATTCGTACACGTATACATCTAGTAACTTACTGTATGTTACTGAATTAATGCAACCACCCAATAAATGAATTGATTAGTTTTTGTTTGCTGCTAGGCAACCAGAATAGTCAATTAAATATGAGCAAGTGGCTGCTTGCAGATAAAAATTAGGTGAGAGAAGAGAAGCGAAGCCTCAATCGAAATAAAGGCCCAATGCGAGAAACGTTTCGGCTTCACTTCTAAGTGATTAATGATGGCAGTGTGAATGATACATTGCCCCCTCCCCCTCTGTGGACAGAGGGGGGGCAAGCCAAAATCATATATTGTAATATATTATATTTATTAATGAATAAGAGAAAAGGCAGCCAAAAGCAAAATAAAAGAAGTTTTTTTCTTTTTAGCTTTATTGAGTATCACTTTCGACGTTTCGGCCGATTTTTCTGGTCTTCTTCAGGACTTATTGTATACAATGTTTGCTTCGATCTTAAAAGCTCTTTGCAACTCCTAACATATTGTTAGTGGGAACATTCGTCGGTTGGCATGGCTTCTCTCTCGATCCAGAAGTCATGCTATCCAACGAATGTTCGCACTAACAATATGTTAGGAGTTTGCAAAGCCCCCTTTAAGCTCGAAGCAAACATTATATCCGGTAGGTCCTGAAGAAATTAAGAAATCCAAGTAAAAAATGCATTTTTCACAAAAATGGCGATTTGGGGTTCTTAGGGGCCGAACTTCAAAAAATCTCAAAACCATGATTTTAGATATTCATTTACGGAAGCTTTTAGTGAAGAAAGAAAATTGATATTTTTTCTTGTTTAAAAGTTATTTAAAATCAAAAAATATTGTAAAAAAAACTTAAAAAAAATGCTTTTATTTAAATTGAACTAAAAAGAGAGAAATAATTTAATTGTTCTTGTTAAAATTGTTGAATATTTATGACTTAAAATAAAAGCGTGGGGCGCTCATTGATAGCTTAAGGAATTGTATATTCTAAGAGCCTCGGAATCACTTCGAAGCGCCCCACGCTTTTATTTTAAGTCATAAATATTCAACAATTTTAACAAGAACAATTCAATTATTTCTCTCTTTTAGTTCAATTTAAATAAAAGCATTTTTTAATAAGTTTTTTATAATATTTTTATTTTAATCTTTTAAGTATTTTTACTTTTTTTATTATAGATACAGTATTAAAAAAAAAGAAAGGGAGGAAGCGTGAGGCTTCAAATAAAGTACCACATTAGTTTGGTCTATTTTGATAAAAATATCCATATCATTGTTGTCATCAAAAATGACCCTCAAGTATCAAATTTCACACCGCTAGCTCATCGGGAAGTGTCCTAAACGAAGACTAAAAGTTGGTGACCTTGAAAGAGTAAGTTAAATAAAAGCATTTAAAATAAAAACTCGTCTCATGTTTGACCGACCCTCGTCCCCTGAAAAAAATCCAAATAGATTGAAGAGATAGATCAACAGTGAAATCGAGAAATTGAACTTTTCGAACTAATATACATTTAATAACGAGCCATTTAAGTTGATTCAATCGACTAATCGCCAACTAATAATAAATTCCCCAATGAAATTATGATTGAAATATTCTAATACAAATAAGTTTAAAGAGAAAAGCAATAATCTAATTTATTTCCTATGCTACTTATTTCCTCCTTCATGTCATATTTTTCTGAGAGAGAACAAAAAATAAGTTGATTTTTCGACATTGATTTTGTGTAAGGACAGAAAATAAGCACTTGGTGAATAACTAGCTGCTAAGCCTGCTTTAGCCTCTCAGATTAAATTACGCTTGTCACCTTAAGGTTATTTACTCTAATCTGAAGCCGGGAAGGATCTCCTATCATCTGTACTTATGCTCGAATGTTTTTACTTTCTCTTACGTCTATATTATGCTAATATATAGAGAGAGAAAGTATTGGATTCATGTCAAAAATAGATGTCGAGATTTTGACGGATATACACGTTTTGAGGTCCCCTGAATCCAAAAAAGTGGTTTTCGCGACATGGTCTGTCTGTGTGCGTGTGTCTGTCTGTAAACAAAATAAATCAAGAACGAAAAGAGCTAGGATGTTGAAATTTTATATTTAAGTTAGGCACCCCCATGGGACGTGATACGAAGATTTTGAACAAAATCAGCCAAATAATACTAGTACTTTACTGATGTACTTTTTCAGTTTTTTTCGATTTTCTCAAAATTCACTACAACGATTTTGATTAAAATTCAAAAATTAGATGTTCTTTAAAATGTATATTCTCATTTTGCCAATTTTCCGGGGGAGAAACCCTCAGATCTTGAGCTGGAAGAAGGGTACCCCATATCCCTAGCTAGATTTCTAAAATAACTTAAAAGGTGGTTAATTAAAAGAAAAATAAATAAATTAAAATCAGTAATTTTTAATTAATTTTATAATATTTATTAACTTTTGTTCAATCTCTGTTCAATATCTCGTAATTAAGTCCACAGTTCATCATAATTCGTTCTGATTTGTAATTATGCATAGTAAATTAATCAAATCCCCTCGCCAGCCATTATCCCTATTTAGCGTTATATGTCTGTACAGATAAACAAAATGAATTTGTGTGAGGGAAAATTTGCAGAATAAGAGCGAGGCTCACTTTTTTTTAATACTCGGCGCATTAAAATACTTAAATCAAAAATTTTTAACTCACTAAATGTATTTCGAAGTTTACTTTAAATTAAAA